>CM061141.1:253822973-253872973 GCA_030789695.1 Scilla litardierei
CTAGGGTCAAAGGCAGGAGGTGATCCTGTGATAAGTGTCCAGAAGGCATGAGTGTCGAATGACGGTGGGGGATGTGCGAAGGACTATAAGCGGGGTCTAGGTCCGAGATGAGGGGCCACTGAAAATAGGCTCGGAGCATGTCGAGAGTGATCTTGCACTCACGATCCATCAGTCGGAATGAGCAACCCCCAGGAGTCCTACTAATGGAACTAAGGACCTTGAGTGTCGACCGGATGTAGGTGTCCACCGACACCGATAAAAAGTCACGCCACCCCACGTTGTCATACAACTAGAGCAGGCCCTCAAACACCCCTAGGTGCTCAAAATCTGCAATGTGTGCAAACCTAGAGGGTACGATCGAACGATGGGAGATCCTCTCAAATCTGGCGCGGTGCGCGTCATCTCTGAAAGTGATCCACATCGTATCGAAAGCTGGGACGACCTGTATCGGTGGTGGTGTAATAGGTGCAGTAGGAGGCAGAAGTGTGGGTGGTGGTGGGCTAGGTGACGGGGAGTCCACTCGAGCGGAGGAAGAGCCAGGCACGCTGGTCCTCTTACACTTCGAGACGGGCGCCCGCGAACGTGATCTAGTCCGTGGAGGCATGTGTGCCGTGAGACGTGCCTAACAATGCGAAGTGCAATATAAAAGGAGCAAGTGTACCCAAGCACGAAGCGAATGCAAGAGGTGGATATGAGCGGAGAAACGCCTCCTCCGAGAAGCTCCAAATCTGCCTCTGATTCTCCCCCAAGCTAGCCTGAAACACAAATTGACAAATTAGCAATGAATATCAATAGATATGTGGTAAAATCAAGAATAGAAGTGTATGGAGTTTAATTTTGATTCAGGGTGGAATTGGGCTTACGAAATGGAGAAATGGAGAAAAGGGGAGAAATTGTGCGAAATGGCGGATGCGCGGCGGAGGGGGGAGCGGCGCCGGCGGAGGCTGGGAGGCTTCGTCGATGGTGAGGGGTGCACCGCTCAGGCACGGGGTCCGTGCGGCTCGGGCGAAGGGAGAGGCGGTTCGGGTGAACAGGGGAAAACTCGGAGGCTCGGGCTGTGATTTGGGAATTTTTGGGAAATTTGGGAATTTGATCCGCGGGTTTTCGAATATATAGGGTAAGTCACTCGGCCGAGTGACGCGTTCACTCGGCCGAGTGGCGCAGTTTAAAAATTTTTCGAAAATTTTTCGTAAAAATACCGACTCGGGCGAGTATCACGTCCCACTCGGGCGAGTAGACCAAAGTCACTCGTCCGAGTGGCAAGGCCACTCAGAGCTTTTTAAGTGATGAAAGTGTCTGATTCACTCGGGCGAGTGACAAAGTCACTCAGCCGAGTGGCATATAAATGACAGAGAGGGGTTTTTCGAACCTTTCCTGATCAGTACCCTACTCGGCCGAATAGGTTCTTCACTCGGCCGAATGAAAATTTCACTCGGCCGATTTGGCTGCTATTTTCAGCTCCAACTCTCTGTTTTTGTTTCACTTTTTGATTTTCTTTTCCCCGTCAGTTTCTTCCTTCTCCTGAAGCATGAGCGCATCCCTGGAGCGCTCTCCTTTGCCGTGGTTATCCTTCATTCAAACGGTATCCTCTCCTCCATCTCCTGCAATGAAAAATATTTCCCGTTGTCAGGTTTTTCTTCGACATTTGACTCTAAACACTAATAAAGATCTAAAACAAAAAATAAAAGGAAAAATTTCACTAAAAATAAGATAGAACCATCGGGTTGCCTTCCGAAAAGCACGCGTTTAAGGTCTTGAGCTCGACCCCTTAATATACGCGTTTAAAGCTCGATGTTCGGCGCATATGAGATGTGCGCATCAAACTTGCCGGGAAGGCCGCTTGGATTTAGTTGTTGGTTTCATCGGCGTTCCTCGGCTCCCATTCATTATGGGTAGTCATGGAGGATGAGCCCCCTAAGCTTGAGCTTTTAACATCCTTTTTCTTGGCCGGTGGCAAAGATTTGTTGTCCGGTGGATCTTTCTTCATGTGCTTTGCCATAGAGAGCTTGCATAGCTCTCTAATATTGACGACATCAGCGTCATCTTTCTCCTCATCTGTAAGAGGGTCCGGCGGGTCTCCCATCATGTCGCCATCTTTAGTAAGTTGGCCCTCTTCGAGGCTGTCATCATGCTTGGCCCCGATGGCAAATGGCATTGCGTCGTCGATCACTTCGTCGAGGAGGTCCACGTAGTCCACGTCCTCTTACCAAGGCATATGCTTCATTGCCTTCGGAATGTGGAGCTCAACTTCAATATTGCCGACGTTCAAGGACAATGTTCCTTCCCTCACATCTACAATCACCCCAGTCGTGGCCAAGAAAGGGCGTCCAAGAATCAATGATGTATCGTCTTCCTCCTTAATATCCATCACCACGAAGTTGCATGGCAAGCAAAGTCCGTCCGGTACTTGCAGTGGTATGTTTTCCGTAATCCCCACCGGCCTAGTGATCCGACCGTTCGCAAGTTGTATCTTCATGTCTGTCGCCTTTAGGTCGGTTCCCATATTTAATTTCTTAAACATCGTGAGGGGCATGAGGCTCACGCTTGCTCCCAAATCTACCAAAGCTTTTTAAAGTGGGACTCCTCCAAGAGTGCAAGGAATTCGGAAGCTACCGGGATCTTTGAACTTGGTCGGTGCTTTCTCCTTCCTAGTAAACCACGTGCTTTGTTCGACGAGCATGATCCTTTCTTTTCGCTTCTTTCCCGCGATCAAATCTTTTAGAAACTTGGCATAGGACAGGATTTCAGTAATTGCATCCAAGAATGGAATATTCAAGCTCACACCTGGCAAATACTCCAGAAATTTGACGAGCCTCTTCTCGATCCTTGCCTTTGCCAACCGTTGAGGGAATGGTACCGACGGCATATAAGTTCGCTCCTCACGTGGCTTATCAATTTCAGAATTTTCACCGTCATTTGGGGCCTTTGGGCCCTTCTCTTCATTGACTGGTTCCTTATAATCCGAAATTTCTTTCTCCGGCTCCTTAGTTTGAATCATGGTGCGGGTGGTGTCCTTTCTGCCTTTTGTAGTTACCGTCACAACCACATTGATGTGGTCGGTATTGCTCCGTGGGTTTTTTCCGGTTGAGCCGGCAATTGTTGATTATTCTTGTTAAGCAATGCTAGTTGCTCCGATAATCGTGCCATGACGGTGTTGAGCGAATCTTGTTGGGCCGTCAACCTTGCATTGATCTTCTTTTGTTCGGCCATGAATTCTTCAACCCTTGCCTCATGCCCCGACCTTGGTGGTGCTTGCGGTGGATTGGGTGCCCTTCATCCTTGATTGTACCCCGGGGGTCTATATGGCCCCGCTTGTTGCCTCGGTGGATAGTTTTATTATTGGGGTACCCTTTTTGATATTGCGGTTGTTGTGCTTGTGGTTGTTGCGGTGGTGGATTCAAGGCTCCATCATTGTTGGCATATGAAAATCCTGGGTGATTCCTCATAGCCGGGTTTGCCCAATAACCGGTGCTTCCCGCAACATATTGAACTTGCTCCATAGCTCCCTCTCCTTGCTCCCCTCCAACAAACATAACATGGGCTTGATCTTGCCAATCGTTCATGCTTCCTCCCGGTGTAGAAACGGTGGGGGCTCCATACGGTTCACTAATCAACTTTTCCAATCTCTCTACGACCTTATGAAGAGAATCAAATTTTGTAGAGAGCTCCGCCACGGCCTTTGCCTCGTAAATACTTGTCGACTTCAAGGATGCCGAAGAATGTCCCCTTTCGTCAGCCCATTGTTGATTGTTCGAGGCCATCTCCTCAAGTAAGGCTGTAGCATCATCCGGTGTCTTTAACAAAATAGCTACATTGGCGGTTGCATCAATTATTTGCTTTGTGCTCGGTTGCAATCCATTATAAAAGCTATGCACATGCTCCCATGGCTCAATACTATGATGGGGGCATTGGTGTTGGAGATCCTTGAAACGCTCACATGCCTCATATAGAGTTTCTTGAGGTCCTTGCTTGAAGGACATGAGTGCGCTTCGTATCTTGATAGTCTTGGATGGCGGGTAAAACTTGTTGACAAATGCGCTCGCCAGCTCATCCTAAGTAGTAAAGATCCCTTCGGCTTGCATCCTCAACCAATACAATGCCTTGCCTCAAAGAGTAAATGGGAAGAGGCGCAGTCGAATAGCATCGGCTAGCATGCCAGGCATCTGGAAGGTGGCGCACTTGGACAAGAACAATTGAAGATGGTAGTGCTGGTTTTCTTGAGAGTTCCCATGGAATGGGTCTTGTTGCATCAACACTACAAGCCCTATTTTAAGCTCGAAGTTCTTGTCGGACGCCAACTCTGGCATAACTATAGAAGAGGTGGTAGAAGTGGTCTTATGTTGTAGCCTATCTCGGATGGAGACAAGCCTAGCCATATGCGCTGCTAGCTCCTCTGGGGTTTCTGGTGCGGCCATATGATTTTCCTCTATAGCAAATCTCCTTTCAACTCTAAGCCTCCTAGTCATACGCTCGATCTCAGGATCAAATAATATGTCTTCTTGGTGTGCCTTCGATCTCGTGTGCATGCACAGAAAAAGAGAGTCTAGCTAGAATTGTTAGCACAATAGAGGAATAAGAGAGTGAAAATAATAAAATAAAAAGAAACAGCTAAATAAAGAAAATACAATACAATCTCCTCCCCGGCAACGGCGCCAAAAACTTGATCGCGTCCAGATATACACCCGAAAAACGACTGTAGTCTTACCGCAAGCGCACGGTGAAGTGGCGAGCGGGTATCGAACACAGGGAGGACAAATAACAGTACTCTATCTTGATCACCTAGCTATTGATGGTAGAATGGAATGGTTTGGATAATAATGTCACTATTGTTCAAATAACAAATAGAATTCAATATAATAAAAGCGTCTAGAGCTAGGGAATCCCCACTATGGATCGTCACTTATCCTTATGGATCATGAATCTCAATTATTGTAAGGCTTGAATTAGGGTGAACTAGTCGTAACTGAATATAGAACCTATCTCACGCTCTCGCGCTCTTGCCGGTTTATAGCTACCTAGATTAGGGCCCACTCTCGTGCAAACCCTAACCTAAGCCACTAGCTTCAAGATTGACATCATCGTCCAATCGCACCTCGAGCCCACTCTCGTGCAAACTCGAGCTACGATCTAGGTTATGCTAGTTCCTATTCGTCCAATCTCTTGCAAACGAATATGAGTATAGATTTATTATAAAAATCCTAGCTTTGGTCCAATCTCTTGCAAACGAAGTCTAGAGAATCTCGATTATAAACCAAAATCGAATATCTAGGCCTTTCCATCGATTGAAATCCAATCTCTTGCAAACCCCAATCGATGGAAATTCCTAGCTATCCGTAATAAATCAATCACAACCTAACCGTCTATCAATCCTAGCAACAATTCAATTCATTCATCACAATTCTAAGATCAAATCCATAGGGTTCATTCCCATGCCCTAGAACGGCGGAACTACTCATAATTCATCATAGAAATCTCAGAAATAAAGAATAAGATCATAGCACAATTCATTGTAGAGAGAAAACAATTCATAAAAACAAGAAATTTAGATAGAAAACTCAAACCAAATTGCGCGTCTTTGATCTCCAGCTGAGAATTACAATAAGAATAGCCATCAAAATTAACTTCAAGTCTCTCCTAAAACTAGGAATAAAACTAGCCTTAAATACAAGTCAAAATCGTCTAGAAATTCCTGACAGATTTGCCCCTGGCGCAGCCAAAAACCCTAATTCACGACACAGTCGGACTGCGCTACTCGGCCGAGTGGAACATGTCACTCAGTTGAGTGACAAACCCAAAGAAAAACATAGAATCTGGGAAAATTTGGGGTCTATCACCATGTCACACTCGGGCGAGTGGTCTTCTTCATTCGGCCGCGTGAGCTATCTTGCTCGGCCGAGTGGGTCTTCTCCAAATTCCAGGAAGTCGGATGATTTTCGAGAGAAAATCCTATCTACTCGGGCGAGTGGGCATCTCCATTCGACCGAGTGGGTGTTCTAGGTCGGCTGAGTGAACTATGAAAATCGGCAGTCATGTATCTGTTTCACTCGGCCGAACGCACTCCTTCACTCGGCCGAGTGAACTCTCTGGTCGGCCGAGTGAGCTGTTTCTGTGCGCTTTTCTTCTCATCCTCACCTCCTCGTTGATACTATCGAACTTCTTCCTCTTCTGCCCATCATCTAGCACTGCTAGCTCCCCAATAAGGCCGTAGGCGACGCTCCAGTGTGCGTGAAAGTCCCTTGATCTCATTTTTGCTCCAGATCGCTTCATATTTCCTGAAATCCGATAAAAACAAGAAATAGTGAAAAGCAACGTGATATCGTCGAATAATCGTAAAAATCGAAATATGAGCGATCGAAATGACATGAAAACATGCAGAAAAAAGGTGTAAAATAAGGAGCGATCAAAATCCTCCAAGCTTACCTCTTACTCGTCCTCGAGGAAGATGAGTAAAAGGTGAACCCGACGGGTAAAAATAAGGAAAAAGGAAAAAGAAGATAGAAAAGAAAATGAAGAGGAAGGCGCTAGATCATTTTCTCATGACGTGGAGCTGCTTACTCAAATAGCATACGAGGAATAAAAACATGCCAAATATTTTTATCTCAATATCATGATCATATATAAATGCATTCGATATAGAAACCCAAGAATATCAAACCGATATGAAACATTAAATCATTGTAGAATTAGCATCGTCTGAGGCATCTAAAGTAATATACATAATCATGGATCGCATACTTTTCAATTGATCGCTTTCTATGTGGAGTATAAGAGATATCACACAATATAGAGCAATAAGAATAGAAAGAAGTGGTATTCATGAAATGCATGCCAAATCTCAATTCGTGGATTTCGTAATACTTTTAGAAATCTCCCTGAGTATAGAAAATTACCTAGCTTAGGTCGTCATGCCCAGACAAGTAGTCACTCTCTCACACATCATTAGATCCTCTCCCCCAAGCTTATCCATAAGCGTGGTGGCATCAAACAGAACAATACAACTTTTCCCCATTTTTGAAGCTCCAAGGAAAATAAAAATAAAAGAGGAAAGAAAGAAAGGAAGAAATGGGATCGTGTATGAACTTCTTTTTCTATTCTTCTCTTTTTTTCTTTTTCACTTCTTTTTTTTCTTTTTTTTGAAACTCATATACATAATAACAATCCCAAATCAAAAGATAGAGAGATATACATGTATTCATTTTTTTCTTTTTTTCCTTTTTGATTTTGGGGTGTTGGAGCATGGACTTTTATAACAAAGGGGAAGATGCCAATATAAGATTTGCTAAAGGGAGATTCACCAATGATTTTAAGTATAGAAATGATGTCCAAGATATGTGGAGAAAGAAAAGTATGCAACGCTCAGTTAACTCTTTAGAATGTGCATGACAACTTTCAGCAGAGTAATGTAATCTACTCAGTTTGAATTCAGAAAGTAAACTAATCCAGTTATATCAAAATGGCATACATTCAATCAACCTGAAAGTCAAGCGTACAATTTTCATGCAAAAAGAAGTGAAGTCAGACAATAAAGTAATACTCCAAATATAGGCAATCAATGCGTGAAGCTTGGTGTGTTTTCTATGAAAAGTATACAATATAAATCATCAGACTTAGCTAATGGTAGAATTTCATTCACACTCATATAATGAAGGTGTGGGTTACTATCTCGAAAGCATAGCAATCATAGCATATGATATCCGAAATAAAAACGATGGCAAGACAATATAATATGCATAGAGAGGTAAGCTAATTCCACGTCGTTGTCATCACAGAAAATTCATCTCTAGCAAAAAGGGTAAAAGAAATAAAGATAAAGGAAAAATAAGAACTACTGTACATATGCAGCACACAAGAAATAAAAAAACGTGATGCATGAGAAAAAAATGAAAAAGTGGGTGAAAACAAGTGTAAAAGAAAGAAAGGTGGAGAAATAAAAATAAAAATGAAGAAAATGAAAAGTGTGTGAGACACTCACTCCCCCAAGCTAAACTGCACAGTGTCCTCAATGTGCTAAGTATGGCACACGGAGAGATATGATATGGGTAGGGTGGGTGAGGGTGCATGCATGATGAAGTATGAAAATAAAAGAAAATTTGATGGATATGGAAGTGATGCATGCAGAAATCAAGATGGTGCAATATAACTATCCCAAAAATGCCTCCTCTCTCCCAGGATGATATAGACAAATCTCGACAAAAAGTGACCAAAAAATGTGTGGAGGAGGGGTGCAAAATCAGTAGAAAAATGATATCCATCACAACAGCGGCAAAAGTATGGTAGGCATCAAGTGTGTGCCTAAGCTCGGGATGGAGCGCCAGCACCATCCTGTGGTGCGGAGGTGGTGATGGTGGCTGCTGTGAAATGGGACGGACAGCGGCAGGTGGAGGCTAAGACAGTCGCGCAAGAATCTGGTTCAGGCTAGCCAGAATCCAGAGAGTAGAGTGACACGAGACTGTACAGCGCTAACGGTAGCTGAGAGGGACCGAAAATCTCCTCTGAGCCCACTAACGGTACCCTCTAGAGCACGTAGGTGCTGAACTAGGGTGTCGGGGAGAGGAGGGGCAGAGGGTCGAACAGGTGGGGATCGGGGCTGCCTAGCACGGCTACCGTTGACAATTTGTGCACCTATTGGGTGGGGCTGTGGTGCTGTGCTCACTAAAAGACGCTCAGTCTCTGTGGGAGGCTGAGACATAGGAATGCTCTCAGAAGTGTGAGTAGGGGCTGAAGCTGAAGCGGTGGCAGAAGGCGAGAAGGGTGAAGAGGTCACTGATACAGAAATGAGGACAGACGTCACGGCACTCTCGGAAAAGGCAGCTGCAACAAAGACGGTAGTGTCGACGACTGGCGAGGCCATGAAGTGTGCAGAAAATAACTCCCCAGGGGTCGAGAAATATAGAGTGGACAGGGTCTCGACTACGAAAACGAAGGAAGGCTCGCCTCTCTCAAGAATAGTGGTAGGGGCGCTCTCGAAACTCACAAAAGAAATGGGGTCTATGGTCAACGGCACTGAGGTGGTGGTGGTGGTGGACACAGCAAGTGTGCTCCCGACACTGACAGAATTATGGACAGAAGTGTCGGGAGGAGCAGACAAATCAGGTGCAGGCTGAGGGATCTCCGAGTCCAGAGGTGGAAGTAGGGGCTTCTGCTGAGCGCCCTCAGGCTCTAGCACGTATGCAGCTGGGATGAGGATGTCCATCGCTGGAATCCACACCCCTCCTGCGGGTCCAATGTGGGTCCGAGCGGGGCTCGGAAGCACCATGTAATCTGCACCAAATGGACAGTGCAGCCAAACCCAGTGGTGCTGATCATAAGGACGCAACATCCTCATGCGGGCCATGACATTAACGGAAAGAGAAGTGGGGCCCGGGGGTCATAGCAAACCAGCTGGGAGGTCAACTCCACACATGGGAGCCAGAAGGGTAATCAGACCGCCGCAACAGATAGGCGTCCTGGCGCTAACAGAGATAATGATGCGGTATATGTACCAACTAGCTATGTCAATCTGAACGACGGGGAGTAAGACGTCTCCACCTACTTCGAAGGCTCTCGCTCGAGTCATCGTGTAGAGCATGTAAAGCTCAGGCGTCGACATCGTCCCCGGCTCATACCTCGCTAGGAAAGTGGTCACCATAAGGCGATGTGCAATGCGGAGGCATGGGTGGAGGATAGCGGAGGCCTTGGCCCGGCTAGGGTCAAAGGCAAGAGGTGATCCCATGATAAGTGTCCAGAAGGCGTGAGTGTCGAATGACGGTGGGGGGATGTGCGTAGGACTATAAGCGCAGTCTGGGTCCGGGACGGGGGGCCACTGAAAATAGGCTCGGAGCATATCGAGAGTGATCTCGCACTCACGATCCATCAGTCAGAATGAGCAACCCCTAGGAGTCCTACTAATGGAACTAAGGACCTCGAGTGTCGGCCGGATGTAGGTGTCCGTCGACACCGACAAAAAGTCACGCCACCCCACGTTGTCATACAACTGGTGCAGGCCCTCAAACACCCCTAGGCACTCAAAATCTGCAATGTGTGCAAACCTAGAGGGTACGATCGAACGATGGGAGATCCTCTCAAATCTGGCATGGTGCGCGTCATCTCTGAAATTGATCCCCATCGTATCGAAAGCAGGGACGGCCAGTATCGATGGTGGTGGAATAGGTGCGGTTGGAGGCAGAAGTGTGGGTGGTGGTGGGCTAGGTGGCGGGGAGTCCACTCTAGCGGAGGAAGAGCCAGGCTCGCTGGTCCTCTTCCTCTTCGAGGCGGGCGCCCGCGAACGTGATCTAGTCCGTGGAGGCATGTGTGCAGTGAGACGTGCCTAAGAATGCAAAGTGTAATATAAAAGGAGCGAGTGTACCCAAGCACGACGCAAATGCAAGAGGTGGATGTGAGCGGAGAAACGCCTCCTTCGAGAAGCTCCAAATCTGCCTGTGATTCTCCCCCAAGTTAGCCAGAAACACAAATTAACAAATTAGCAATGAATATCAATAGATATGGGGTAAAATCAAGAGTAATAGAAGTGTATGGAGTTTAATTTCGATTCGAGGCAAAATAGGGCTTACTAAATGGAGAAATGGAGAAAAGGGGAGAAATTGGGCGAAATGGCAGATGCGCGTCAGAGGGGGGAGCGGCACCGGCGGTAGCTGGGAGGCGGCGTCGGCGGTGAGGGGTGCACCGCTCGGGCACGGGGTCCGTGCGGCTCGGACGAAGGGAGAGGCGGTTCGGGCGAACGGGGAAAAAGTCGGAGGCTTGGGCTGTGATTTGGGAATTTTTGGGAAATTTGGGAATTTGATCCGCTGGTTTTCAAATATATAGGGTAAGTCACTCGACCGAGTGACGCGTTCACTCGGCCGAGTGGCGCAGATTAAAAATTTTTCGAAATTTTTTAGTAAAAGTACCGACTCGGACAAGTATCATGTCCCACTTGGGCAAGTAGACCAAAGTCACTCGTCCAAGTGGCAAAGCCACACAGAGCTTTTTAAGTGCTGAAAGTGTCTGATTCACTCGGGCGAGTGACAAAGTCACTCGGGCGAGTGACAAAGTCACTCGGCCGAGTGACAAAGTCACTCGGCCGAGTGGCATATAAATGACAGAGAGGGTTTTTTCGAATCTTTCCTGATCAGTACCCTACTCGGCCGAATAGGTTCTTCACTCAGCCGAATGAAAATTTCACTCGGCCGAGTGGGCTGCTATTTTCAGCTCCAACTCTTTGTTTTTTGTTCCACTTTCTGATTTTCTTTTCCCCGTTAGTTTCTTCCTTCTCCTGAAGCATGAGCGCATCCCTGGAGCGCTCTCCTTTGTCGTGGTCATCCTTTATTCAAACAGTCTCCTCTCCTCCATCTCCTGCAATGAAAAATATTTCTCGTTGTCAGGTTTTTCTTCAACATTTGACTCTAAACACTAATAAAGATCTAAAACAAAAAATAAAAGGAAAAATTCAACTAAAAATAAGATAGAACCGTCGGGTTGCCTTCCGAAAAGCACTCGTTTAAGGTCTTAAGCTCGACCCCTTAAGATACGCATTTAAAGCTCGATGTTCTGTGCATGTGAGATGTGCGCATCAAACTTGCTGGGAAGGCCGCTTGGATTTAGTTGTTGGTTTTCATCGGCATTCATCGGCTCCCATTCATCATGGGTACTCGTGGGGGATGAGCCTCCCAAGCTTGAGTTTTAACATCTTGTCGTACTCGGGCGAGTGGGCGTCTCCATTCGGCCGAGTGGGTTTTATTAGTCGGCCAAGTGAACTATGAAAATCGGCAGTCATGTATGCACTCCTTCACTCGGCCGAGTGAACTCTCTGGTCGGCCGAGTGAGCTGTTTCTGGGCTCTTTTCTTCTCCTCCTCCCTCCTCGTCGATTCTATCGAACTTCTTCCTATTCTACCCATCATCTAGCACTGCTAGCTCCCCAATAAGGCCGTGGGCGATGCTCCAGTGCGTGTGAAAGTCTCTTGATCTCATTTTTGCTCCAGATCTCTCCATATTTCCTGAAATCCGACGAAAACAAGAAATAGTGAAAAACAACGCGATATCGTCGAATAATCGTGAAAATCGCAATATGAGCGATCGAAATGACATGAAAACATGCAGAAAAAAGGTGTAAAATAAGGAGCAGTCAAAGTCCTCCACTCTCATCTGTGATATATCTTTTGCTTCTTGGATAGCGGTGACTTTAGGCCTAAACGAGCTTGACAATGCTCTTAAGATTTTTCTTACCTGTTCATAGCTAGAATATGGCTTACCGAGGGAGGCGGACTTGTATATGATGTCTGTGAACCTCACAAACATGTCCTTAATGGATTCTGATGTAAGCATGCGGAAGCTCTCATATTCTGTACACAGCAATGCAAGTCTGGATTCCTTCACTTGCGATGTTCCCTCCTGCGTCACCTCCATCGTATGCCAAATTTCCTGCGCAGTTAAACATTGTGAGATACGATTGAATTAATCTTTATCCAAAGAGCAAATAAGCGCTTTCATAGCTCTGTTATTCAATGAAAAATGTTTTTTATCATTGTCATCCCATTTATCTTCGGATTTCAACATTTTAGTATCTCCAATTTTAAGCATATGAGGACTATATCCTTTTTCAACAATATTCTATACATTATAATAAACAGAAGCTAAGTAGATTTTCATTCTGGTTTTCCAATAAGCATAATTTACACCATAAAATTTAGGGGGACGTGATATAGACTGGCCTTTAGCAAATGCAGAATTAAAAGTATTCATGGTCAATCTAGCCTTGATCCTCTAACCTGCTCTGATACCACTTGTTGGATTTGGATCTAAGCCTAAAGGGGGGTGAATAGGCTTATTAAAAATCCCGTGCAACCCACGAGAAATCACACGCAGTTTATAATCACTGGCAGTGCAAAAAGTATGCAATCACAGAGTACGCACAGATATACCCTGGTTCGGTCATACCACGACCTAATCCAGCCCCCAAGCAAATACTAGTATTAATATGTTTCTTATGTACTACTACAATGAGTCTCGAGCCACTGGCTACCCACCTAGTACGTACCACACTCCCCAAGTGCAAAACACTATCAACCTAGTAAATGCTCTATCTTGACAAGCCCCATTGTCAAGACCCTCTTGTCTAGTCCCCCGACTAAACAAGTCCCAAAAGAACACAAAAACAGTAAAGTTTCCCCTACAGGGATCGTTACTACTACACACAAATAATAGTAAATGAGTTTAGATAATCTTAGTGTGTAGTCGTAGTCATCTCTGTCAATCGACACGGGCCAGCTCTTGTCTGGCAAGATGTAGTCGTCTCTCCTCTCGTGTCGACAACTTAGATTGAGGCTTATCCCTTCTTCAGATGTTGCGGCAATTAGTTGATCAGTACATTGGACTTCAAGCTGTTGTAGGGCCTTGGGACTTTAGGATGAACACTTAGTCCCCTAGGAGATTGCGGCTGTTGGTAGATTGGGTCCCAAAACTTGCGACAGGTGTAGATGGAGTCCCAAAGCTTGCGACATGTGTAGAAGGAGGTTGATGGCGAAAGATTTCCACAGTACCAATTACAACTTGCGGCCCTCTCTTTGTTTGTGTGGAGACAAGATTTCGACAGGGCACATGGGACTTCAAAAGACTTGCTTTGTTAAACTCAGCATGGGTGGAGGCAAGCACGCAAGGTAGGGGATGGCTGGCTGACTAGGGGCATGTGTGTAAGTAGAAATGAGATCAGTTCCCCCTTATTACGGCAGCTCTTTAATGTGGCATCCCTCCATGCGTGACCAATAGTTGCACTTGTGAGCAGCTTGCTTCCCTTGGTACTTATGAATTCTTGGTCAACAACTGTGCCTGTGGGAGTTGTTCATCAATCTTCAGTTCCTCCTCAAATATTATGGCTAGCTAGTCTTGGAGAGCTGATGATGGCCTTGAGATGGTTAGAAGTTGCGACTTAGCACATGGGTTGTGGGGTTCGGCAATGAAGGCTTGGTCCCCTTCTTAATTTTTTTGTTTCTTCACCTACACATTAAGAGACATACTTCATATTGAATAGTTGAAAGAAAAAAATAATCTCAATTAATTTTCCACTACAAGCTTGATGCATTGCGTGACTTCCCTTGATGATGAACCCCAAAAGATATGATGCGGCCTTTAAGAAGCTGGATGATGAGGTTGGCCGACACCTAGGCCTTGATAGCTTGTGGCATCTGTATTGGAGTTTTAGGGTTTTGCCTTGAAGCTTTACAAATTCTTGTATTGGCCGCAAGTTTCTCCTCTCTAGGATATGGTTTATATAGGAGAGGGTGATGGAGAGGTTGTGGTTAAGGAGGAACCATAATGGAGATAGGAATTAGAGATTTAGAGGGATTTGATTTGATCTCATTGCAATACAAAAGGATTAGGATTTGAATCAATCTCTAATTGATTTCAATCAATCAAAAGGAGATTTGAAAAAGGTATCCCTTCATCTATGACCAAGTCCAAGTTGCTATATGAATAGCAATTCCTCCATCAATTGACTTAGCCATCACTTTGAAGATTTACAAGATCACCACACATGAAAATACTTAGCACGCACATTAGAAACTTCACAAACGTTTGTTATCATCAACCACAAAGTTAGCGATCGTTGAATCCAACAAACGTTGAATCCAACACAAATTATTTGTAAAGCCATGCAAGATGAAATTATAGAACTAGAATCCACATTAGAAGAGTATAGAAATTCCAACGATGAAATGCAAAAAGACACTTACAACAGATCATTGGAAATTAAGGAACTAAAGGGAAAAATTGTTGCATGTGATTCTACCATTGCTTTGTTGGAAAAAGAGAATTCTAGGTTGCATGAAAAATCCGAATGCCTTTCTTGTCCTACTTTGTTGAATAATATTAGCATGTATAAGCAAAATGTGAGTAAGCTAGAAGATGAAATTGAATTGCTTAATGAAAAGATTTGCATGCTAAATAATGAACTTAAAAGAAAAATAATTGCTGAAGAGGACAATAAGAAGGCCTTTATAAGTAAATGCACTTTGATTGTGAATGAGAATGCTTTATTGAAATCCAAAATCACTAGTCTAGAATTGTCATTAAAGAAATTTTCTATTGGAAAACAATCATTGAATGTTATTCTAGAAAATCAACTTTATGGCAATAATAGACGTGGTCTTGCTTATGATATGAAACATGCTAAAAAGATTATTTATAAGAAAATTCACAATGAGCCATTGAAAGTCACAAATATGTATGCAAAGTTCTTTACTTGTTCTAGTGTTGGTCATACATCATATTATTGTAAGTTTAGGAATACGAATATGAAATTCAAGCAAATATGGGTTCCTAAATCTTTGATGACTAAAATGAGTGGACCTTGTTGGATTCCAAGGTCACACATATCATCTACCATGTAGGTAAGATGAAGATTTGGTGAGGAACTATGGATTGAACGCTTCATTTTTTAGTTCCTTAGCCAAATGACGATGCAAAGGTATACGGTTTCTACTTTGCACTTAATGCATACCTTCATAGCATTTTTTTTGTTTGTTTTGTGTGCATGATTTGATTTTTATTTTGTGTGCTAGTTTGTTTGCTTTCTAGCTTGTTTTAGTTCTTTATAAAGAAAAATCAAAAAATGAAAAAGACAAAAAGAAAAAAAAATGGTGCTTAATGTATATCTTTTCTTTTGTATCATTCATGCGATATTAATGAATGATAATCATATTCATGTAGAAATTGATGTATTATAGGTATGGCTACATGCGCATATTTGATTTTCTAAATGGCCATGACATGTTCAATGATTAGAATAATTTAAATTCTACACCTACACTTTCACTTCCACGAATATTAAATATTGTTGCACATTTGGAGACATCCTTTACGAAATATTGGAAAGTGAATGTAGAATGAAAAATAACTGAATATCTAAGGGATATGATGTGTCTTGCCATGGATAAAAATTGAGTACTAAAAAATTGAATATGAAATTTTTTTGAAAAAGAATGAAAATAGCTCCATATGAAAACTGGATACAATCCTTGGCAAGAACACTACCCACTAGTATCCATCATATGCATTACGGGTAATCTTTAGCGTTGGTGTTATACTAGTCAAGCAATGCCACCCCCACATCAAGAGTCCTTATAGGATATGTTTTTAGGGTGTGGTATCTTGAACTCATTTTTAATGAGATGAGGAAAATCAATCATAGGTGATTTCATGTTTAATGGAAAATGTGGATTGGTTTCGGTTGAATTTCTTAATAGTTCTCCTCATGTGCTTCAATGTTTTATCATCACACTTACACGAAGGTGTTGAAGTCTATGTTATAATTTTCATTGAATTTAAAGTGCTTATTCTATAAATGTCTACATGCAAGTGCTAGTTGTAATTTATAATAATCTTTAGTTTGCATGTGGTATGAAACTTGACTTCATTATACACTGTTAATGATAACAAAAGGGGAGACAATATTGAGAAAGATTTGAATGATTTGGTGTTTACAATAATGCTTATATGATGCATATAAGAATATTGGTTTAAGGGGGAGCAGTAATGAACAATGAATAATGAAAATGTGTGCTTATTGAATATATGAATATTGGTTAAAGGGTTAGCATGAATAAAGGGGGAGCATGCTGATCGCTCCGGAATGTAACCCAAAGAACGGTTGTAGTTTTACCGCAAGCGCACGGTATAGCGATGAGCGGGTTATCGAACACAGGGAGGACGAATGACCGTGATTGTTCTAATCAACCTGGCTATTTAAGAAGAGAGAAATTTGCCTTTGGCGATCCTGTCACAATCGTTAGACAAAGTACGGAAATATCAAATCAAATAAAGAACGTCTAGGGAATGGGGAATTCCCGCTACTCACCGTATTTCGTAAATGTGGTTCATCGGTATCAAAATTGCTGGAATAAGATTTTGGATGAACTAGTTGCAACTGAATGTAGAACCAAGCTCACGCTCTCGCGTTGTTGCCGGTCTATAGCTATCCTAGGTTCGGGTCCAATCTCTTGCAAACCCTAGCCTAGGGAAGCTAGCATTAGGATCAACATCATCGTTCAATCGCGCACCGAGCCCACTCTCGTGCAAACCCGGCCCACGACCTAGGTTGGGATAGTTCCTACCCGTCCAATCTCTTGCAAACGGTTATCGGCACGGAATTGCAACCGGGAACCTTAGTGTTACGACCTAAAGATCGTAGGAGTCCGACTCCCGCCCGGATCCGCTAACATACCCCATTAACTCACCATTTCACAAAAGGGCCGCCGCCCCGAAAATCCGGGGCAATATGTAGACGGGCGCGCCTTGCAGCGTTCCCCGAACCGGCCGAGGCGAACAACCACAACCGCCCGACCCACCGGGGGTAGCGCGCTTGGGGACGCTTGGGTAGCTAAGCCAGGCCTATTGACGGGCACGGACGTATCCCTCCGTACCGGCGGACCATAGCCCACGACCGATCGGGGGGCGCGGCCAGGCCGGACAACCCCCGATCGGAACGACCCGCCCGATTCCCACGAACCGCGGCGCCTAGAGTGACACAGCCCGACCTTTAGTTCGTCGCTAACGAAAAACAACCTAGGATAAGGACACGACTGACACATACGTCACCCGACCGACTGACAAAGCGCCCCATGGCAGCTGAGCCATCTGACAGTCAATGCTTTCGGCCCTGACACCCCGACAAAAGCACCCCCTGGCCGTCGCGCCGCCTGACGAAAGAAGGTCAGGCAACCCAGTTCCCGACGTCCTTATCTGGAGTTTCCGCTGACGACCGAGCCAGCTCAGCACATCCAGTCAGCATGCCAGGTCAGCTCCGCCTAGTCATCACCCGTCAGGTATAAATACCCCCTCTCCTCTTACGGAAAGGGGGTTGGAGAATTCTCTCTCATTCTATTATTCACACACGAGAGCAAAGGTCTTCCATATCTTTGTTCTCCCACCTATAGCTCGTCACGCGCGGCGGACACACCGTTAGTCCGACCGGCGTGTCTAGCCCCCATTTTAAGCCCTATTACTGACTTAGGCATCGGAGGGGCTAAGGGTTGAACCCCAATCCTGCCCTTCTGACGAGTTGTTCGTGCTACAGGAGAGCTCGCCCCTTGACCAAAGTCAGCCTCAGCCCCCTGTCGTCCAACCTTCCTCAGCTGCATCCGGCGAGATTCGACCCCGTGAGCGTCGCCGGCAACGGGTCCGACTTCTTCACCCCACTAATCACTTGTAAAACAGCCTACCTAAAGCTTCTTCTCCACATAACCATCGTGCCCTTGGTTCCCCATAATACAAATTCATTGTACGCGAGTTCCACCTCGTAACAGTTGGCGCCGTCTGTGGGAACGAAGGGTCACACCCATGTTAGACTCCATGCCGATCTCACGGAACCCTGACCACGGCAAAGATCCCGTGGGTCAGGAACCGCTCTCTCTACAAATCACCCCGGCGTCCGACCCCCTTCTGGGGATGGGCACCGAAACTGAACATACTTCAGCCCACGCCGCCCTGAAGAGCTTCGAGGCCGTCACTCAGGCCAGGGGAGGCTATCCGACGGCTGGAACGGAGCCTCCGCCCGGCCCCTCAGAGCCCCAGAACGTGAGGCGGAACCTCCACCTTCAGTTCGAGGAGGAGGGAGAAAACAGGGGGCTCGCTGAGGAGATGGCGGCCCAGCAAAGGCTCCTGGAAGAGGAAATGGAAGTTGCGCGGCGGTGGAGGCGCCTGGGGGAGGCGGCCGCTGCGCAAAGGCGTTTGGACGAAGCGGCCGAGACCGACCGAAAGGGCCTACCAGGACGAAGAGGCCGCTCGCCGCCAACTCCACCTCATCGTCGCGGAGCGCGAGAGGCTAAGGAGAGAGAACAGGAGCAACCGTAAAATCCTGGACGAGACGGCGACGGGTCGGCGGCTCAGGGACGGGCGGGGCCCATTGCTGAACAGGTCCCCGCCTGGAGGAGGCAGCCCACGTCGCCTGCACCACCCCTCCGATACCCTACACGAGGAGGCCGTTTGTCGACAACTACGCTTCCTCGCCGCCGAGCGTGAAAGGCTCCTTCGAGAGAATCAAGAACGGATGGAGGCCCGAGGAGAGCTGGCCGGGAGGCGCTGGCGCTGGGAGAACCGTAGCCCGCAACCCGTCGAATCCTTGGCCCAAGGAAGGAGCCCCGCCAGAAGACCGTCGGGCCACTCCCCGGGGACGGAGGACCGTCGACGGTCGAGGCGCAACTGAAGCCAGACCCCCGAATGGCGGAGAGGGGATGCGCCGGGCCGCCCTACCTACCTGGAGGAGGCCACGTCACTTGCACGGTGGATCACCTCCGCCTCAAGGCCCATAAGGTTCGAACCCCCTCACTTGGCCCCGTACATCCTGGCTACCCCCGAAGAGAGCGAAATGGCCCACCCTTGGAACGCAAAACATCTGCTAAAATTCTACCAATAGTTGTGAGTTTTTCCTTTTTTACGCACAATATACACATCTACTCGTTTCACGCAACATTGTTGTTCCTACACAAGTTTTGCAGATCGCTAGAACTCCGTACCTCTGGGGCAGGGCCAACCCTGGCCACCCAAACCAGAGAAGGGCACGGGTCGGGCTACGCGCCCGCTCCCCCCCCCCTCAAGACCTCTGGGGCAGGGCCAACCCTAGCCACCCAAACCAGAGAAGGGCACGGGCCGGGCTACGCGCCCGCTCCCCCCATCAAGACCTCTGGGGCAGGGCCAACCCTAGCCACCCAAACCAGAGAAGGGCACGGGCCGGGCTACGCGCCCGCTCCCCCCTCCAAACCTCTGGGGCAGGGCCAACCCTAGCCACCCAAACCAGAGAAGGGCACAGGCCGGGCTACGCACCCGCTCCCCCCCTCCAGACCTCTAGGGCAGGGCCAACCCTAGCCACCCAAACCAGAGAAGGGCACGGGCCGGGCTACGCGCCCGCTCCCCCCCTCCAGACCTCTGGGGCAGGGCCAACCCTAGCCACCCAAACCAGAGAAGGGCACGGGCCGGGCTACGCGCCCGCTCCCCCCCTCAAGACCTCTGGGGCAGGGCCAACCCTAGCCACCCAAACCAGAGAAGGGCACGGGCCGGGCTACGCGCCCGCTCCCCCCCTCCAGACCTCTGGGGCAGGGCCAACCCAAGCCACCCAAACCAGAGAAGGGCACGGGCCGGGCTACGCGCCCGCTCCCCCCCTCCAAACCTCTGGGGCAGGGCCAACCCTAGCCACCCAAACCAGAGAATGGCACGGGCCGGGCTACACGCCCGCTCCCCCCCTCCAGACCTTTGGGGTAGGGCCAACCCTAGCCACCCAAACCAGAGAAGGGCACGGGCCGGGCTACACGCCCGCTCCCCCCCTCCAGACCTCTGGGGCAGGGCCAACCCTAGCCACCCAAACCAGAGAAGGGCACGGGCCGGGCTACGCGCCCGCTCCCCCCCCTCCAGACCTCTGGGGCAGGGCCAACCCTAGCCACCCAAACCAGAGAAGGGCACGGGTCGGGCTACGTGCCCGCTCCCCCCCCTCAAGACCTCTGGGGCAGGGCCAACCCTAGCCACCCAAACTAGAGAAGGGCACGGGCCGGGCTGCGCGCCCGCTCCCCCCCTCAAGACCTCTGGGGCAGGGCCAACCCTAGCCACCCAAACCAGAGAAGGGCACGGGCCGGGCTGCGCGCCCGCTCCCCCCCTCAAGACCTCTGGGGCAGGGCCAACCCTAGCCACCCAAACCAGAGAAGGGCACGGGCCGGGCTACGCGCCCGCTCCCCCCCTCCAGACCTCTGGGGCAGGGCCAACCCTAGCCACCCAAACCAGATAAGGGCACGGGCCAGGCTACGCGCCTGCTCCCTCCCTCAAGACCACTGGGGCAGGGCCAACCCTAGCCACCCAAACCAGAGAAGGGCACGGGCCAGGCTACGCGCCCGCTCCCCCCCTCCAGACCTCTGGGGCAGGGCCAACCCTAGCCACCCAAACCAAAGAAGGGCACGGGCCGGGCTACGCACCCGCTCCCCCCCTTCAGACCACTGGGGCAGGGCCAACCCTAGCCACCCAAACCAGAGAAGGGCACGGGCCGGGCTACGCGCCCGCTCCCCCCCTCCAGACCTCTGGGGCAGGGCCAACCCTAGCCACCCAAACCAGAGAAGGGCACAGGCCGGGCTACGCGCCCGCTCCCCCCCTCAAGACCTCTGGGGCAGGGCCAACCCTAGCCACCCAAACCAGAGAAGGGCACGGGCCGGGCTGCGCGCCCGCTCCCCCCCTCAAGACCTCTGGGGCAGGGCCAACCCTAGCCACCCAAACCAGAGAAGGGCACGGGCCGGGCTGCGCGCCCGCTCCCCCCCTCAAGACCTCTGGGGCAGGGCCAACCCTAGCCACCCAAACCAGAGAAGGGCACGGGCCGGGCTACGCGCCCGCTCCCCCCCTCAAGACCTCTGGGGCAGGGCCAACCATAGCCACCCAAACCAGAGAAGGGCACGGGCCGGGCTACGCGCCCGCTCCCCCCTCCAGACCTCTGGGGCAGGGCCAACCCTAGCCACCCAAACCAGAGAAGGGCACGGGCCGGGCTACGCGCCCGCTCCCCCCTCCAGACCTCTGGGGCAGGGCCAACCCTAGACACCCAAACCAGAGAAGGGCACGGGCCGGGCTACGCACCCGCTCCCCCCCCCCTCAAGACCTCTGGGGCAGGGCCAACCCTAGCCACCCAAACCAGAGAAGGGCACGGGCCGGGCTACGTGCCCGCTCCCCCCTCCAGACCTCTGGGGCAGGGCCAACCCTAGCCACCCAAACCAGAGAAGGGCACGGGCCGGGCTACGCGCCCGCTCCCCCCCTCCAGCCCTCTGGGGCAGGACCAACCCTAGCCACCCAAACCAGAGAAGGGCACGGGCCGGGCTACGCGCCCGCTCCCCCCCTCAAGACCTCTGGGGCAGGGCCAACCCTAGCCACCCAAACCAGAGAAGGGCACGGGCCGGGCTGCGCGCCCGCTCCCCCCCCCCCCCTCAAGACCTCTGGGGCAGGGCCAACCCTAGCCACCCAAACCAGAGAAGGGCACGGGCCGGGCTGCGCGCCCGCTCCCCCCCTCAAGAACTCTGGGGCAGGCCAACCCTAGCCACCCAAACCAGAGAAGGGCACGGGCCGGGCTGCGCGCCCGCTCCCCCCCCCCCCCCCCCTCAAGACCTCTGGGGCAGGGCCAACCCTAGCCACCTAAACCAGAGAAGGGCACGGGCCGGGCTACACGCCTGCTCCCCCCTCCAGACCTCTGGGGCAGGGCCAACCCTAGCCACCCAAACCAGAGAAGGGCACGGGCCGGGCTACGCGCCCGCTCCCCCCCTCCAGACCTCTGGGGCAGGGCCAACCCTAGCTACCCAAACCAGAGAAGGGCACGGGCCGGGCTACGCACCCGCTCCCCCCCTCCAGACCTCTGGGACATTGCCAACCCTAGCCACCCAAACCAGAGAAGGGCACGGGCCGGGCTACGCGCCCGCTCCCCCCTCCAGACCTCTGGGGCAGGGCCAACCCTGGCCACCCAAACCGGAGGGGGCTATGCACCCATGGCCCTCGAAAAATCAAAAGAAGACAGGGGCACGCAAACCGGGACGAAATGGCGTAAGTTCCCGAGTAGGCGGCCCCGATGTGACTCGACGAAACGAAAGGACGCTCGAGAAACGTGCCACCATTAACGATGCGCTCCAAACGAGGACCCGTAGGAGCCACCTGGCAAAGGTGGTTTCCCACGGGTATGAATTTGAGGAGCCCATTAATAATGACAACTCAGCGCAATAAATAGGGGAGAAACCGTCAGCGAGATCTCCCTATAAAGACGCCACTCACCCTTCCGAAAGAAAGGGAACCAAGAATCGGAAGACATGAAAAACCGCCACGTGATCCCCCCACCCACCGGGAAAAGGGCCGAGATACACTGCCCTAACAAAAGAGAGGTCACCGGCCATCAATGGTTCCCACCGCCCAGGGCGGCGGTTCATACATCTCCAGCACCGCTAACAGGATATTCCGCTTACAAACGGATCGCCAAAAGGATATTCCGCTTACACAAGGGAAATCCGCCTTTCACGCCTCCGTCCGCCCTAAACAAGGACGAGTCGAGGAAAGGTTGGCATCCGACTCCCGCCGGCAGGAAAAGCGAGAGCCCCCAGGGGTTACAGGCCAGTACCTCCTCGCTGTCGACCTCCGGACATGGACCTCGGCAAGGCTGCATCCCCGACGAGCCCAAACAACGAGTCCTGGCGTGTCAGCCCGCCCCGGCACAATCGGGCCCCAAACCCCACCCTCAAACCGAAACAGCGAGGCGTGGGGGGGAGGCGGCCTGATTGTCAACACCTACCCCGCTCCCAAACCCATACCGCAAGGCGTGGAGGGAGATGACAAAGCAATGGAAGGGAGGCGGCCCGACCAGCAAAATTCCCCCCGGGCCAAACGCCACTACAAAACAGCTTCCCTAACCCATCCACCCGGCCAAAGAGACCTTGCAACACTTCAGCACAGAGGGCGACCAATCACCTCCGCGCCAAGATCGACTCAAGTTAAAAAGGGCCCGCCCGGCCCGCAACGACCCCTAGATCTGGAGGTCATTAAACCATGGGCGAGGACAGCTCTACAGCCCCTCATCGAGCCGGATCTGACCCCACAACGGGCGATAAACTGAGAACTCTTGTACAAGCTGTAGATCAGCTCTTACAAATTTAAATAAAAACGTTCTTCTTTATACGCTCAGATTTTTCGGAGAATACCATAGCGGGTAGCTATCCCCCGGCCAAATGCCGGGCGAGCATCGCGCTACCCCGCCTAACTGTCGTAGCACTTCTAGGAAGTCTGCGTCCGCGGCTCGAACCCCGCGATACAACGATTCGAAACCAGCCCCCCGCCCCCTGAAAGTCATCGACACCTTTCCCTCAAAGGGGAAAGAGGTACACTGGGGCCCGCTCCGCGTAACAGGTTCGGCCCGAGATCAAACCACGATAGGACAGCGTGTCTCACCCCGAACCCCTGCGCCGACTCCCCGCCCCGCCCAAAGGCAACACAAGCCGACAACATCCCCTTCACCCAGACCTCGCGATCTCGGACACGGGAATGTTGGGGGCATAATTGGTAATTGCGTAACTCCCGCAAGATGCCAAGACACGTGACCTGGAACGGACCGGTCGCAAGGCAGAGGCCGTGAAATAGGCGCCCAGTCTAGATGGGGTAGTGGCCCTGTCTCGTCAAATCAGCGCCCCGATGCGACTCAACATAACGAAAGGACGCTTGGACAACACGCCATCAGCAGCAACACGCCCCCCGAGAGGCCAGAGTGCCAGATACCGCCAGGGAAAAGCGATTCCCAAAGCGCGGGATTCCGCGGAGCCCATTAACGGCACTAATCCCCCGCATTACCCAAGAAAAACCCTTCCACAGAATCTCGCTATAAATCCCCCCCCCTCCAGAGGTCAAGGTGAAGGAGGAAGAGAGACGTAGGGGATTCCCCTCCCCTCACTCCGGGCATAAAACGGCCCTAAACGCCCCACCAAGCTACGAAAAAAGCCGACAGCCACCGACGGACCTCACTTCCCCCGACGATGGCCGCCATAGCCCCGCCACCTCCGACAGGATATTCCCCTTACACGTGGAAGGCCCCACCCGCCAGCTTTCCTCCTGCTTGTTACTGTATCAAAAGGCAGGCCCAGATGGCCGGCCGCGTGCCGCAACACCCCAATTACCGCCGTCACCTTCGACGATCCCCACAGGGTGTCGGGGGGAACCCCCCAACGGCTCTCCCAGTGGCGCCACCACCGCCACCTCGTCCTCAGCCTCCCTGGGGTTCCCCCTCGGTGCGCGGTGTCCCCGGCGAGGCCGAGCAACCCTCCAGCACGACGACGGTGAGGCAGAACGCGAGGAAGCGATGAAAGGGAAAGAAAGAGGGTCCCCTCCTACAACCGAGGGTCGCCCCCCCCCCCCCCAAGGCTAAACCATCACAGGGCGGCACCCCTGATTAAAAAAATCGGTTCCCGGCACGTCGGCCCGCCCCCGGACAATGAGGCGGTATGAATTCGGCGATCGACATAAGGGAAGACCGCCCCTACGCGGGGATATGCTCCTCCCGACGGAGCGAACAACAAATGTGGATAACCCTCCATCCCAACCACCGGTTGACCCACATCTTCTAATAGTATTGTAAATATCACCTAGATCTCCGATAAAGATTGGTGGTATAATACTCCCCCTTTTGGACAACGCCCGGCTTGGCTTAAACTCAGGAAGAGACCTCGCGATCCCGCTATAGCGGGACACACCCCGCGGGACCAGCATCACCCCCCTGAGCCGGGATCCAAGTCCGGGTCGCGATTAAAAGGTAGCATCATGGTAGTGTTACGCCATCCGAGCCGAACCGGGCTTCCGCCTCGCACTCGAATGCCGGGGGAAATTGTTACGACCTAAAGATTGTAGGAGTCCGACTCCTGCCCGGATCCGCTAACATACCCCATTAACTCACCATTTCACAAAAGGGCCGCCGCCCCGAAAATCCGGGGCAATATGGAGACGGGCGCGCCTTGCAGCGTTCCCCGAACCGACCGAGGCGAACAACCACAACCGCCCGACCCAACGGGGGTAGCGCGCTTGGGGACGCTTGGGTAGCTAAGCCAGGCCTATTGACGGGCACGGACGTATCCCTCCGTACCGGCGGACCATCGCCCACGACCGATCGGGGGGCGCGTCCAGGCCGGACAACCCCCGATCGGAACGACCCGCCCGATTCCCACGAACCGCGGCGCCTAGAGTGACACAGCCCGACCTTTAGTTCGTCGCTAACGAAAAACAACCTAGGATAAGGACACGACTGACACATACGTCACCCGACCGACTGACAAAGCGCCCCATGGCAGCTGAGCCATCTGACAGTCAATGCTTTCGGCCCTGACACCCCGACAAAAGCACCCCCTGGCCGTCGCGCCGCCTGACGAAAGCAGGTCAGGAAACCCAGTTCCCGACGTCCTTATCTGGAGTTTCCGCTGACGACCGAGCCAGCTCAGCACATCCAGTCAGCATGCCAGGTCAGCTCCGCCTAGTCATCACCCGTCAGGTATAAATACCCCCTCTCCTCTTACGGAAAGGGGGTTGGAGAATTCTCTCTCATTCTATTATTCACACACGAGAGCAAAGGTCTTCCATATCTTTGTTCTCCCACCTATAGCTCGTCACGTGCGACAGACACACCGTTAGTCCGACCGGCGTGTCTATCCCCCATTTTAAGCCCTATTACTGACTTAGGCATCGGAGGGGCTAAGGGTTGAACCCCAACCCTGCCCTTCTGACGAGTTGTTTGTGCTACAGGAGAGCTCGCCCCTTGACCAAAGTCAGCCTCAGCCCCCTGCCGTCCAACCTTCCTCAGCTGCATCCGGTGAGATTCGACCCCGTGAGCGTCGCCGGCAACGGGTCCGACTTCTTCACCCCACTAATCACTTGTAAAACAGCCTACCTAAAGCTTCTTCTCCACATAACCATCGTGCCCTTGGTTCCCCATAATACAAATTCATTGTACGCGAGTTCCACCTCGTAACACCTAGTATCGGTCCAAACTCTTGCAAACCGATACTTCGGAAATTCGATTCCAACCCAATTCGGATTTCTAGGGTTTCCTATCGAATTGGGATCCAATCTCTTGCAAATCCCAATCGGTATGAACTCCTAGCTATCCGTAGTAAATCGCTCCCAAACTAATCCCTAATAGCAATTCTAGCAAAATTTCCACCAATTCATCACAAATATGAAATTGGGCTTGTAGGGTTCATCCCCACGCCCCGAGACGTGGAGACTACTCACAATTCATAGCACAAACACAAAAATAATCAATGAAATAAGCAAGAGAATTCATCACAATATTGAGATAAGCAATAAAAATAGAATTTTTAGAGAAGAGAGAGACAAACCAATGGAGTTCTTCAATTAATCCAACAAAAATCAACTTTTGTCTCCTCTCCAATCACAAGAATAAAGCTAAAAAGTTAATCTAAAAAGCTGCAAAAATCTAAAAGAAAAGCTCTCTAACCTAGGGTAAAAACAGGGGTTAAATACCCCCCAAAATCGTCCAAAAACTGTGACCAAAATACCCCTGCGCAGCCTGAAATCCGCAATTTTCGCTACAGGCAGCGCGTCGCACTCGGCCGAGTGACAAAAGTCGCTCGGCCGAGTGAGAAACCCTGTAAATTTCCAGTAAGTCTTGATCTTCAGGGGTCTTCACTTCGGGGGCGGCTCGGCCGAGTGAGTTGTCGTCACTCGGCCGATGGCTTCTTGGTACTCGGGCGGTCGGGATTATCCACTCGGCCGAGTGGGTCTTCTGAAGCTCAGGCAGCCGAAAAACAGTAAGTTGGCGATTTTTGAATAGCTTCGTCTGGGCGCCACTCGGGCAGACGGGATCTCGTCACTCGGCCGATGTGGTCTCCGTCGCTCGGCCGAGTGCACGTATGAAACGTATCCGATCTGGTCGGCCGAGCGGTGTCTCGCTGGTCGGCCGAGTGACTCCTCCACTCGGCTGAGTGGGACACCAAAAATGCCCAAACAGCTTGTTTTGGCCTCCTCGTCGCTCCAGCGACGTCCGTTCTTCTTCCGCTCCTCTCCAACAGCAAAATACCCCTTGGGGAGGTCGTCGGTGACCCTCTGGAGTAAGCGCATCTCGAGATCACTCCAAATCGCTCCAAATCACCTGAAATGCGACAAAAACAACAAATCGTGAAAAGCATCGCAATATCGTCGATATATCGTGAAAAACATGATTTGGGCGATCTAAATGGCATGCAAACATGCGGAAAAAAAGTGTAAAATAAGGAGTGATCACATGCATACATGTTTGAATGCTTGAAACATCATTGTTTCATGCTTATCTGCTTGCACATCATTGCCATACTTGTTACATATTACATACATCCTCCATCTTCACACTTCACACACACATGTCACGATGAAATTATATGAATCGTTATTGCTCAAATCTTATATTGGTTTGTCATCATCAAAAGGGGGAGATTGTTGGATAAAACATGTAGTTGGATACAATGATCGATGACTTCGTGTTTTGATGATAGCAAACGTGTATGAACGATTTAATGTGTGGGCTAAGTGTTTTCAGGAATGGCACTCTTGCAAATATGCAAAGGGAAACTAAGTAAAAGTGATGGAGAATGTGCCATGCATTAGCCAAGTGGACTAAGTCAAAGATGGAGATAATAGATACAAATATTGGACTAAGTCAAAGATTGAAAGATAAGGAGGAAATCAATTCAAATCCATATTTGAATTGATCCAAATCAATTGGTGTAATATTCATAATGCCATGCAAATTGAAGACTTGGTCAAAGTTGGAGAGATATGGAGAATCTCATGCAAATCAATGGTGATTAAATTAGATCCAATTCAAATCATATAGCTACTCAAATTCAATTCCATAGACATCCATATTCAAACTCCATATCCAAAGAGATTCATTCAAATCCTAATCAATTTAGGATTCCCTCCAATCTCCATCAATTATGGGATTCTAATTGATTCTATCATATCTCATCCTCTCCTATATAAACACGTATTCAAATAGAGTGATTTTGTGAGAGAGAAGGAAACCAAACAAGGAGAAGAATTTCGGCCATCATCAAAGAGAGGGGGAGGCCGCAACTTTGCATGTCAAAGCACCCCATTGCGCAACATTGAAAACCCATTCTTCCTCCTTGCATCAAGTTTATTCAAGGCCAAAAGCTCCAAGATCCATTGCCATCTCCTAGGCCACAAGCTCCCCTAACCTTTAGTCTCACCTTGACCGCAACATACCCAAGAGAAAGCTCCTTGCATAGCTCCATACATATTACGCAAGTTGCACATCCAAGGCCAAAACATCAAAGCTTCATCTCCTATCTCCAAAGCCATTGTCTTCAACCTTGTGCAAGTTGACATAGCTCCATTGCATCAAGATCTCATCAAGGCCACAACTTAACCCAAGGATCCAAGCTTCAAACTTCACCAAGGCCGCAACTATCCAAGAGGAAGGAGTACTCATTGTGTAAGTCATCAATACCAATCTCCTTCCACATTGCGCAACACAAGAAGGAGAGGCATCACACAGTGCGCAAGCACCCAAGGGAAAGCTCCATATTGCACAGCATAGAAGGGAAGAAGCTCCAAGGTCACAACTTCATCAAGGAGGCAAGCCGTAACTTGAGTTTCTGAGATCAGAGACTACATCATGTCAGATTCGATCTGACCTGAGCTGATTGATAGAGACAACTGCCGCTACACAAACTGAGATTCTCTAAACTCTTTACTATTATAGTTGTGTAGTAGTAGCGATCTTTGTAGGGAAAACTTTACCATTGATACATGTTTTGGGGTCTTGTCTAGTGAGTGCTAGACAAGAGGGACTTCACTAGTTGGGACTAGCCAATAGAAAGCTATACTAGGATTAATTTTGTTGAACACGGTGAGTGGGTACTGAGATCCTGGTGAGTGTAGAGACGTTGATTCTCTAGCTATTAAGGTTGTACGTGTTACATTATTAATCTAGTATCTACTTTGGGGGCTGGACGTAGGTCGTGGTAACGATCGAACAAGGGTAAATCTGTTGTGCATCTGTGATTGCTTTTTCTTTACTCTGTATCGGTTATAACTACATGTGATTGCTCGTGGGTTGCATGAGAATTTTTATTAGCCTATTCACCTCCTCCTTCTCTAGGCTTAGATCCAGATCCAGCACAAGCGACAGTTCCTCGAGGCCAAAGCCGGTCTCTTCAATTTCCAAGAGGAAGCATGACACGACGTCCCTTCGACTGCCGAGAGATGATGGCCACGTCGGCCTATTATAATAAAGGCTCTCTCACCTAGGTGATGTCCTCCATCCTGGACCTCTCATTCCCAAGGTAAGTTGGCTGTCGAGTTTGGCATCAGTTTCTCTCCAATTTGTCTTCTCGCCTATCCATGTCTGACCTCAAAAGCAGCTCGGGTCGGCAGTGCTAGCAAGAAGACTAGGGGCCATTGTAGATGATGTTTTTACTAGGGCCCACTAATAGTAGTGTTGGATATTGGCATTTAATCCTAATATGGTTTTGATGATGATCACTACATTATGTGTGGCTAATCACTATAATTGTTTTAGTCAAAAATTAATAATATTGGTATATCTTGGAGCAGACAAAACAATAGGATGATGGGTTGGTTGAATCAAGGCATGGAGCATTGGATCATAGAATCCATTAAGAATCAAGAAACTTAATGTATTTCATTTTGATTCTTTATGTATTTTACTCTTTATTTTGTAGAATACATGTATGCCATGATTAGATGGTCACACACACACACACACACACACACACACACACACACACACACACACACATTTATATCATTTACAATCTTAGTGAAGCATAGGAGAAGTCTTAAACCCGTCACAATAGGTTCTATGGCTAAAACACTCTTCATTGTGTTTTTGGATCAGGACCAGACGTCTGGAATAGAGTCACCAGACTATGGTGTGAACTGCTTTTCGCTTGTCAAACACAGCTTGTTTTCATCCATCTGAGGCTTGTCTGCTTTTAGCTTACCAAACACAACTTGTTATCAGTTGTCTGAAGTACATTGGTCAGACGTCTGAACAGTTGATCAGACGTTTAACTAGTGAACTCTAGATGTTTGATTTAAGTGGGTTTTATTTCTGAGAGATGTCTCTCACCACACCCACTTTATTTCAGTTGTTTGTAATAGGGTTGTTAGATGACTGAGCATTGTATCAGCCATCTGACTATTTTTCTTCAGACGTCTGATTTCTTGGAGTTGGTTCCTTTATTAATTCCATAGCCAACTCACTTTCATACGTCTGATGTTGAAGACCCAGACGTCTGAACAGTTGATTATCCATATGTGATCTTCACTTCAGACGTCTGATGACGAGGATTTTCTGCCCGTTTATAGGCGTTAGACTGTAGCTTTCAGTTTTTTTCTCAGTTTGTGTGCAGTTTTAAGAGAATATTTAAGCCTGATTGTGAGGGAGTTTTGGCACCAATAAACACTGAACGAGAATTATTTTGTGAGCCAAATCTTAGAGAAAAGCTTCATCTTTCAACTCTCTCTCATTCCCTCTTAGAGCTTCATTGCTTGTTGCATTCAACACCAAATCTCAAGGGAAGTCCACGAGTGCATAAAGGTGAATCTAGCACTTGGACAACCACTCTTCATTGACTCTGCACTTCACGTTAGTAAGTTCATTAAATCAAGGCAGTAGGAAGGGTGTATTTCTTATTTGTTTCATTGTGAAACCTAGCTTCTGGGTTGTGGAAGTGTCTCTTTGAAAAGATAGGTGATACCCTTGGAATAGGATTTGCTATCTTGGAATAGACAGTATAGGTGATGCCCTTGGAATAGGATGAGCTATCTTGGAATATATAATGAGCACTTAGAAAAGTGTGTGGCTCTTGGAAAAGAGTGTATGAGTTATATCTCGGAAGAAATTGTATTGGGTTGCCTGGGAAAATGCTTTATAGTAGAAAATCCTCAAGACTCTGGAAAGAGTGTGGGATTGGAGTAGATGTAGCCGAAACAGGATATATCGTTGTGTTTGTGTTTGCTTTGTCTCTTTGTGGGTTTGTTAATTTGTCTAGCACTTTTTAATTCTGCATTTTCAAGAGTTTGTTATTTAGCTTTTAAATTACCATTACAATATTCACGCCCTCTAGTGTATTTCTTAGTTCTGTAGGGAAATACTACAGTTGGTATCAAAGCTTGGTGGAAGCGTTCTAGTAATAAATGGCGTTTGAATCTCCACCTAACTTCGATGGGAAGAAGTATGCTCAATAGCGGGCAAAGATGATTAATCACTTTAAGAGCAACAATATTTGGGAAACGGCGCCATAGGCTACTTCAAATCCAATGTTGGAAGCTCAAGCCAAGAGAATTTGGTGCATAACCATCTTTGATCATGAGTTCGAGAATATTTTATGAATGGAGACGGCACATGAGATGTGGAATTATCTAGAAGGAAAATACAGAGGAGAGGAGACCGAGTCAAGCGATAATAAGGAATCTCAAAATCTATTTTCTTTTGAGTATGATTAGTTTATCATATAAATTTATTGGTTGCTCATAAGAGTGGTACACATTCACATCATGATGACACACATGATTGCACTTCTTTCCCTGCTTCTCACATTTGTGACTCCGACTTCGTTGTGAAGGAATCCATCCTTGATCAAAATGTTGCGTTGAGAAATGAGACATTGGCTCTCAAATCTCAATTGTTTGAGCTTAGCTCACGTCTATCAATGAGGGATGATGATGTTTCTGCATTATTGAAGAAATGTGAGCTATTGTCTACTCAAGTTGAAAATTTCAACAAGAGTGAGAACATGGGTCTGGGATTTTCTCTTTGAACTTGACCAAACCAAGCGTTTCCTCTAGAAACACCCAAAACAGTCTTATGTGGGAGCCTTCTAAGGAGATAGTGACATCCAAACCCTCATTTGGTCGAAAATCAACTTCGATTATTAAGCCAAATAGAACTCATGCATATATGTACACTTCATTGTATAAGAAGCATGTTCAAAAACAAAATGTTGTGAGCGCTTCTCCTTTTGATGCTATGCATGATGTTTCTACACATAGGAATGATTTACATTGTTTACATGCTTAAATTGATTCCTCTCATTCTTTGCATGATTTATAATGAGTGTTTATTATATATAGTTTTCCCCACTTTTTCATGCACGTTTTACATCGTTCTATTCTCCATTCCTCCCTCTTTTCCCCGTTTTTATCTTCTCGTTTGCTTTTATGATCCCTCTTGTGCTTTGTAGTAAATATGTGTCGTTTAGGGACCATATGGCTGGATTCTAACACAACGGGGCAAAAGGAGCGAAAGTGTGCAAAGGGAGAGGAGTTTGTGAGCAACAGAGACCCACACTGCCGCATCATCTTTATCCACATGGCCGGCCAATGTGCATTGGGAATAAGATCCACAAGGTCGTGTGACACAGATACGCACAGTCGAGTCCAAGAGCCCCAGAACATGCATCCACGCAGCCGCGTTGAAGATCACCAAACGGCTGCATCGCTGAGGAGTAAGATTGAAGATCTGAAGTCGACGCGGCCCATGCAAAAGAAGACGATGTGGATGTGCTTTTCTGAAGACTAAAGCCATGCGACACGGCTGCGAAGCCTGATTGGATGCGGCCGCACCCTTAGGGACGTGACCGCGTTGCTGAAGCCCCCACTTCCCCATATACGCCAGAGAGCGATGCGACCGCGTCGTTTTCAATGCGGTCGTGTCGGATTGGTTTCGTGAGGCTACTAGGGCGCATTTTGAGGAGCTTTTTGGTCATTTAGACGCACGTATTTAAGCCGCCCTTCCTCCTCCTGCGTGAGGAGCTATCTTTTATCAGTTTTTAGTTATTTTCTAGGGCTTTGGAGGGTTTTGTAAGAACTTCTAACTCTAGTATTTTTTCATTCCAGATGTTCGTATTGCCTTTATTTGTAATAGCTTAGCTTTTCTTAATTTAAATTCTCCCTTTTTATTATTCATGTTGTGTTTTATCATCCATTGCTAATCTAAGCTGAATCCATGGCTTTTGTTGTTTACCCATTGCTAGAGACAACTTACATTGCCATGAATAGTGAGTAGTTATCATCTAGGGCAATGGGATGAACCACATTGGATTAGGGCTATGGGTTGGACGATTTGATTAGCTTGTTGCTGGGCTAATTGAGATTAGGGATACAGTGGAATGATCATTATCATCGTAGATTCGACCACATCCCTTCGGGGTGATCGGGTTGGCCGCCGGCGAAAAGCGGGACCAATCCGGTGATTTGATCCCTAGGACGATCCATACTATCAGTGTGGCTGACGAGAGTCGGACACCGATTAGAGCCCGCCCGATGTAGGTCTTATCCCCGAATGCTACTGTGGGCGGGAGGTAGATTGGGGATATTCGTCGAGTGTAATACACCCAATGTACACCGATGCATCGGCAAGAGTTGACATCGGCATAGGTTGGGTTGGCCTATCACTGCATCGTAACAGCGGGGGGTAGGATTTGACACAAGGAAATAACCTATCATGCATCACAACAATGGAGGATAGGCGAGTGCCCTTAGGGCACACGACTTCTCCCGAGTCCCAAGGAGTCCGGCAACCAGTTGATTACTAGTCTAACCCTAACCTTAGTCCAATGGCGGGAATTCTCCATGCCCTAGAGCCTTTCTCTTTTGATTCACTGTCTTCCTATTTCACCAACCATTCCTCGTTACGATCGCATATCTTTCGAACAAAATTCATAGACGATACTCTTTGATCGCCTCCCTGTGTTCGACACATCAGTGCTACACACGACCCGTGTGCTGCAGTATTATTATTAGCATCGTCGTCCAGACGACAATTAATTTACATGCTCTTATGTATGGTCGAAATGTTTCTTACGTTAATGCTTTGAATTCCCACTCACATACTTCACACACGGGGCACGCTAATGCTTATGTTCCACATTAGAAGCATGAACCCCCACCTCCTATTCATGCTCCTACATGACCCCTCCTTAGGAAACACAAAACACTTTATTTATGGATTCCTAAGAATGTTTCTCAGTATAATAGGAACTCGTATATAAATTCGTATATTCGGAATGTTATATTCTCTTGCGATTATATATGGAAACCAAACTCCATGTTTGTTTGGTTTCCCTCTTTCCAACACTTACACATTTGCTTCATTATGTGGGTATCATGCCTTGTATGGTTACTTCTTGTACCCATCTTTATTGTGAGTTTGTCAATTACTTCATATTTTTCATGTTTTTTATGATTATAGTATAGTATGGAATTTTTTGCTTGCCAGCATGTATATTTCCATTCATGTATCAATGTATATGCTTGATGTCATATATCACTGCATTGATACAACTTAGGCCCATGTCTCCCATTTATGTATTGGTTTATAAAGTCAAAACTTTGACACATTCTATGATCTAGGGGAGCATGACATAATGATTGATACCCACTTCTTATTTTATGTTTGACATTATACACATCTCTATATCATGTCCATTGTCATGCATTTATTGTTATTACAAATGGGATAGACTTTCATGTTCACCTTTTTGATACTGAAAAGGGAGAGAGAGAGGTGATTATGTAAATATATATACTTGTTTGCAATTTGTATTTCATTTGTATTCTTGAATTTACAATTGGTATTTCATTTAGCATTGTTTTATATATAGCCTATTATATGCATTATGTTTGTATTTGATTTACTATTGGTATTTCCATTTCAATTGATATGCATATAAGTAGGGCGGCCATTAGCATGTGTTTAATATTTATTTTTATTATTTTTACATAATGGGTGGCATCATAAAAAAGGGAAAGATTGTTGGATATTGGCCTTTAAGCCCAATATGGTTTTGATGATGATCACCACGTTATGTGTGGCTAATAACTCTAATTGTTTCAGTATCAAATTAATTATGTTGGTATATCTTGGAGGAGACAAAACATAAGGATGATGGGTTGGTTCAATCAAGGCATGGAGCATTGGAGCTTAGAAGCCATGAAGAATCAAGAAGCTTAATGTATTTCATTTTTCATTTTGATTCTTTATGTATTTTGCTTTTTATTTTGTAGAATACATGTATGCCTTGATTAGATGGACACACACACACACACACACACACACACACACACACACACACACACACACACACACACACACACACACACACACATTTATATCATTTACCATATTAGTGGACTATAGGAGAAGTATAGAACAATCCCAATAGGTTCTATGGCCAAAACACTCTTCATTGTGTTTTTGGACCAGGACCAGACGTCTAAAATAGAGTCACCAGACCTCTGGCGTGTTTGCTTTTAGCTTGCCAGCCACAGCTTGTTTTCAGATGTCAAAAGTACATTGGTTAGACGTCTAAACTGTTGGTCAGATGTCTGACTGGTGAACTCCAGCCGTCTAATTTTAGTGGGTTTTATTTTCGAGAGTTGTGTCTCTCCTCACTCACTTTATTTTAGCCATCTGAAGTACGGTTGTCAAACGAATAAACAGTGCATCAGTCGTCTGACTATTATTCTTCAGACGTCTGATTGCTTGGAGTTGGTTCCTGTGATAATTCCATATCCAACTCACTTTCAGTCGTCTGTTGTTGAAGACCCAAACGTTTGAATAGTTATTCAGTTGTCTGGGAGCTTAACTACAGACGTCTGGATGAAAAAGATTTTCTGTCCGTGTATAGTCGTTAGACTACAGATTTCAGTGGTTGTTTTCTTGGTTGGTGTGTTGTTTTGAGAGAGTATTTAAGCCCGATTGTGATGGATTTTTTGGCACCAATACACACTGAACGAGAATTATTTTGTGAGCCAAATCTTAGAGAAAAGCTTCATCTTTCAACTCTCTCTCTCAATCCCTCTTAGAGCTTCACTATTTGTTGCATTCAACTCGAAATCTCAAGGGAAGTCCACAAGTGCACAAAGCTGAATCTAGCACTTAGACAACCACTCTTCATTGCATCTGCACTTCACGTTAGAAAGTTCATTTAGTCATGGCAATATGAAGGGTGTATTTCTTATTTGTTTTATTGTGATACCTAGCTTCCGGGTTGTAAAGTGTCCCTGAAAAGAGAGGTAATACACTGTAGGGTTTTCTAGGTCCTTAGAGCTATAAATTCGACGTCCGGCCTATGTCGAACGGACGACAAAAACAAATCAGCAGTGGAAAAACAGACTTAAAACAATGATAAATCAAGCCCTAAAGATATTAACCCTAGCCAAGATCTCTACTATCCCAGGGTTGGGTCCGACCAACCCCTAAGGATAGATCTATCTAACATTTGCAATTATAAACGCATGAATATTTAAACTACATTCCTTTCACTTCGTTTCCGTAGAATACGAAGCGTCGTTTTCAGCAACATTTCTTTGGCCCCGCGTCGCTTCTCCCAAGCCGAACCGCGTCCCGAGCCGCACTTCGTCCCGAGCCGAGCCTCTTCCCAAACCGCACCGCGTCACAAGGCAAGCAACACCCTTGTCGCCGAGCCAACCACGCACCAAAGAAGATTTCACCTTGAGTGGATCCTTCGTCAAAACTTCGGATCCGATCCAAGATCCTTCGTAACCTTGCTAAAGCCCGGTCAGGAGCAAGGAAGAAGTTAGGGTGAAAGGGAATAATTAATTTAAGTTTTAATCCGAGCGTGCTCCAAACTTTTGGGAGCTTCTCAGATTTGGAGACTTGGTACGTGTTTCAAGGAAGGGGACTGACCCCTCCCCTTCACTCCATTTCCGATGTGGGACTAAATGTGTTGGAGAAGAAAAAATTAAATTAGCTTGTCTTACACGAAGGCCAACCTTTGACGAATTTTCTCTCCGGTTGGATGCAACGGTCTAGGATCTCTAGTTTGATGATGACAAACGTGTACGAACTATTTAACGTGTGTGTTAAGTGCCTCCAGGAGTGGCAAAGCCGCAAATACCTCAACGATGACTAAGTCAAAGCTGTGGAGAAATTGCTGCTCGCATAGCAATTGGACTTGGCCAAAGAGCTATTCATATAGCTAAGTGGACTTGGTCTAAGGGAAAGAGATGAGAAGAGATCCTACTCCATATCAAAGAGGATTGGTTCAAATCACCTTCATAATCCTTATTCCTATCTCTAATAGGATTCATCATGCCAAACCCCTTGACCAACTCCTCATGCTGACCTCCCTCCCTCTATCTCTTGTTGGCCGACCACAAAACCCTAGTTCTTACTACTTAAGGTGTCATCTCAACAAGGGAACATTGCGGCACATATCAAAGAAAGAGGAAAAAGTTTGACGACCACATTGAGATTCCAAGGCAAAGAAAGTCACGGCACCCTAGCTTCTCAAGCCTCATTGTCGCAAACTTTATCTCATACCCAGGCCGAAAACATCATCTTCTTTCCTTACGCAAGGGCTTCCTCTCCATCATCTAAGCCGTGGGTCTCCAAGGCTAAGGAGATCATCATCTACAAAGCAACAAAGCTGCAATACATGCCCATCATCTCCTAGCCGCATTGTTTGACTCCCCAAGGTACCGCAAGCATCCACTTGAGATCATTAAGCTGTAATTCTTCATGTATCAAGTTCCAAGGATCATTCACTTCATCAAGGAGCAGCTGCAATCAACTTCAAATCTGCAGTAGCCGTAAAGTTTGACCAAAGGAGCTCACGCATCAATCAACACTACCGACAGACCTCTCATGTGCCATCAAGCATTACAGACCGCAAAGGAGCCTAGCCCATATGCCTTGTTGACCTTAGCTGCTCCCAAACAATCACCATTGCCGACCCTTGATCAGCCAAAGCCACAAGCCCTCCAGCACACTTCAGAAGGCTACCGACCCCTTTATTGACATGCCATCTAGCTAGCCGACCAAGCAAGCTACACATCATCAAGGGGGCCAAGACATTCATCTAATGAGAGGACTTACCGCAACATCCTTGAACAAAGTGCCAAGCCGTAAAATTGAGTACAAAGCCGCAACCTTGCACAAGTGCCCAGTTGAGACCAACATCATCCAAAGGTCGCAACTTGAGTTGTCGATGACGTGACGATGACTACATCTAGTCAGACGCAGATCTGACCCGTGTCGATTGACAGAGACGACTACGCCAACACACTGAGATTCTCTAAACTCTTTTACTATTATTTGTGTGTAGTAGTAACGATCTCTGTAGGGAAAAATTTACCGCTTTTATGTTCTTTTGGGACTTGTTTAGTCGGGGGACTAGACAAGAGGGCCTTGACGAGCGGGGCTTTCAAGATAAAGCATTTACTAGGTTGGTAGTGTTTTGCACTCTGGGAGTGTGGTACGTACTAGGTGGGTAGCTGGGGGCTCGAGACTCATTGTAGTAGTACATAAGAAACATATTAATGCTAGTATTTGCTTGGGGGCTGGAGTAGGTCATGGGACGACCGAACCAGTGTATATCTGTGCGTACTCTGTGATAACTTACTTTTTGCACTGCCTGTAATTTTAAACTGCGTGTGATTTCTCATGGGTTGCACGAGAATTTTTATAAGCCCATTCACACACACCCCCCTCCCCCCCCCCCCCCCCCCGCTAGGCTTAGATCTACATCCAACAAGTGGTATCAGAGCAGGTTAGAGGATCTAAGCTAGATTGACCTTGCATACTTTTGATTATGCATTTGCTGAAGGTCAGTCTATATCACGTCCCCCTAAATTTAATGGTGTAGATTATGCTTATTGGAAAACTAGAATGAAAATCTACTTAGCCTCTGTTGATTATAATGTAAGGAATATTGTTGAAAAAGGATATAGTCCTCATATGCTTAAAATTGGAGATACTGAAATGTTGAAATCTGAAGATAAATGGGATGACAATGATAAAAACATTTTTTTTTGAATAACAGAGCTATGAATAAGATTATTTGCTCTTTGGATAAAGTTGAATTCAATCGTATCTCACAATGTTTAACTGCGCAGGAAATTTGGCATACTCTGGAGGTGACGCACGAGGGAACATCCAAGTGCAGGAATCCAGACTTGCATTGCTGAGTATAGAATATGAGAGCTTCTGCATGCTTCCATCAGAATCCATTAAGGAGATTTTTGTGAGGTTCACAGACATCGTATACAAGTCCGCCTCCCTCGGTAAGCCATATTCTAGCCATGAACATGTAAGAAAAATCTTAAGAGCGCTGCCAAGCTCGTTCAGGCCTAAAGTCGCTGATATCCAAGAAGTAAAAGATCTATCACAGATGAGAGTGGATGACTTGATAGGCAATCTAATGTCCCACGAGCTTGAGCTGCAGAATATTGAAGAAAGAGAGAAACCTGAGGCAAAGGAAAAAGCTCTAAAATCACTTTCTCTTCAAGCTAGCGAGGATGACGAAGATGATGAGGAGCATGCACTTATGGTAAGAGGGTTTAGCAGGTACATCAAAACAAAGCAAAGAAGGGCTGAAATGGCGCAAAGGTTCAATCGTTCTAATAAATATAATCCTGCTAGAAATATTTCTGAACAGAAAAGTGCTGATAAAGTTGATTGTTTTAAATGCAGGATGAGAGGACACTTTGCGAGAGATTGCCCACAAGAGATGGCTAATGTTGCAGACAAGAAAGGAAAAGCCGTGATGCAAACGTGGGACATGGATAGTGAGGATGAGAATGAGAAGCATGAAATTGGAATCAATCTTGCTTTGATGGGAATACACGATGAGGTAACATCTTATACTAGAGTTAAACTTTTTAAGAAAATGCAAGAGAAAATTGATGAGCTAGATTCTAGTGTAGAAAGCTATAGAAATGCGTGTTTTGAATTGCAAAAAGAAAATTGTGACATGTTGGAAGAAACTAAAAATCTAAAAGAAGAGCTTGTTGCATGCAAATCCACCATTAACATGTTAAAAGAAAAATCTAGCTCACTGGAAAAAATTGATTGTCTTTCTTGTCCCTCTCCGATGAATGATATTAACATGCTAAAGCAAGATTTAATTAAGCTGGAAACTGAAAAAGACTATGTGATTAGAGATATTAATGGTAAATTCTGCATAGTTAATAATGATCTTAAAAGAAAAGTGATTGAGTTTGAAAAGAAAGAAGAGGAAAACAAGAAAGTTTTCATTAATAAATGTACTTTGCTTGTGAATGAGAATGCATTATTAAAATCCAAAGTCTCTAGTCTTGAATTGTCTATTAAGAAATTTTTCATAGGAAAACAATCTCTAGATATCATTCTTGAAAATGAATTATCTGGCAATAATAGACGAGGACTTTGATTTGGTTTGAAAAATGTTGAAAAGCCAAAATTTAAGAAAATTCACAATGTGCCTACTATTGTCAAAAATATGCGTGCAAAGTGCTTTACTTGTGATAGTGTTGGTGATACATATTATAATTGCAAGTTTATGAACACGAAAATAAAGTTTAAACAAGTGTGGGTTCCTAAATCTTTGATGACTAACATGAGTGGACCTTGTAGGATTCCAAGGTCACACATAGCATCTACCGTGTAGGTACGATGGAGACTTGGTGAGGAGTTTTGAATTGAACATTTTCATTATTTAAGCTTCTTAGCCAAACGACGATGCGAATGTATATCTTTTTTCCTCTTTGAAATTAATGCATACCTTCATAGATTTTGCATGCTTGAACTATTTTTATTTGAGTGCTAGCTTGCTTGATTTTAGTTTTCTTGATTCATTTTATATAAAAATAAAAAAAGAAAAAAAAGAAAAAATTGTCCTTAATGAAAATCTTTTCTCTTTATATCATTCAAGTAGTATTATTGAATGTCATTCATATCCTTGTAGAAAGCATGGTATTATTGTTATAGCTACATGCGCATATTAGAATTCCTAAGTAGCCATAACATGCTTAATGAATTGAATAAGTGATTTCTACACCTACAACTTCACTTCCACGAGTATTGAATATTGTTGCACAATTGGAGAATCTTTTATGAAATGTTGGAAATTTAATGTAGGTTGAAAATAACTAATAAATCTAAGAAATATAATGTGTATTTGCCATGGATAAAAATTGGGCACAAAAGAATTGAATATGAAACAAGAAAATGAAAAAGAATGAATATTGCTCTGTATGTAAAATGGATACAATGCATGGCAAGTATACTACCCACGAGTATGCAACATATGCTATATGGGTAATCTTTAGCATTGGTGTATTTTACTCGTAAAGCAATGCCACCTTCACATCTAAGAGTCCTTATAGACTATATTTTTTGGGATGTGGTATCTTGAACTCATTTTAATGAGGTGGGAAAAATTAATCCTAGTGATTTCATGTTTATTGGAAAATGTGGATTGGTTTTGGTTGATTTCTATAGAGTTTTTCCCTTTGTGCTTCAACTATTTAATCATCACACTTACACTATAGTGTAGAAGTCTTTGTTACACTTTTCATTGAAATTGAAGTGCTTACTCTAAGAAAAATGACATGCAAGTGTTAGTTGTGATTCATAATACTTTATTTTTGCATGTGACATGAACTAGACTTCGAGTATATGCTTTTGATGATAACAAAAGGTGGAGAAAATAATGAAGATTTGGTGCATTAATGAATAATTGAATACATGAATACGTGAATATATGTTCAAGGGGGAGCATGAAAATAGGGGGAGCATGCCATGCTTATATGTATCATATCATTGCATCATTGCATGCGTGTATGCTAGTACATCAAGTGCCATGCTTATATGTATCATATCATTGCATCATTGCATACTTGTATGCTAGTACATCAAATGGTATATTGTTGCATACATCATCGATTACACTTCTCTCACACATATCTAATTGCTCAAATCTTTTCTTGGTTTTTCATTATCAAAAGGGAGAGATTGTTGGCGGCAACGGTCTAGGATCTCTAGTTTGATGATGACAAACGTGTACGAACTATTTAATGTGTGTGTTAAGTGCCTGCAGGAGTGGTGAAGCCGCAAATACCTCAACGATGACTAAGTCAAAGCAGTGGAGAAATTGCTACTCGCATAGCAATTGGACTTGGACAAAGAGATATGCCCATAGCTAAACTTGGTCCAAGGGAAAGAGATGAGAAGGGATCCTACTCCATATCAAAGAGGATTGGCTCAAATCACATTCATAATCCTTATTCCTATCTCTAATAGGATTCATCATGCCAAACCCCTTGACCAACTCCTCATGCCGACCTCCCTCTCTCTATCTCTTGTTGGCCGACCCCAAAACCCTAGTTCTTACTACTTAAGGGGTCATCTCAACAAAAGGAACATTGCGGCACATATCAAAAAAAAGAGGAAAAAGTCTGACGACCATATTGAGATTCCAAGGAAAAGAAAGTCATGGCACCCTAGCTTCCCAAGCCTCATTGCCACAAACTTTATCCCATACCCAGGCCAAAAACATCATCTTCTATCCTCACGCAAGAGCTTCCTCTCCATCATCTAAGCCATGAGTCTCCAAGGTCAAAGAGATCGTCATCTACAAATCAACAAAGCCGCAATACATGCCCATCTCCTAGCCGCATTGTTTGACTCCCCAAGGTGCAGCAAGCATCCACTTGAGATCATCAAGCTGCAATTCTTCAAGTATCAAGTTCCAAGTGTCATTCACTTCATCAAGGAGCAGCTGCAATCTACTTCAAATCTGCAGTAGCCGCAAAGTTTGACCAAAGGAGCTCATGCATCAATCAGCATTGCCGACAGACCTCTCTTGTGTAATCAAGTGTTGTAGACCGCAAAGGAGCCTAGCCCACATGCCTTGTCGACCTTAGCTACTCCCAAGAAATCACCATTGCCGACCCTTGATCAGCCAAAGTCGCAAGCCATCTAGCACACTTCAGAGGGTTGCAGACCCCTTCATTGCCATGCCATCTAGCTAGCCGACCAAGCAAGCTACACATCATCAAGGGGGCGAGACATTCATCAAAGGAGAGGACTTGCCGCAACATCCTTGAACAAAGTGCCAAGCCGTAACATTGAGTACAAAGCCGCAACCTTGCACAAGTGCCCAGTTGAGACCAACATCATCCAGAGGTTGCAACTTGAGTTGCCGACGACGTGACGACAACTACATCTAGTCAGACGCAAATCTGACCCGTGCAGATTGACAAATACGACTACACCTACACACTGAGATTCTCTAAACTCTTTTACTATTATTTGTGTGTAGTAGTAACGATCTCTGTAGGGAAAAATTTATCGCTTTTGTGTTCTTCTGGGACTTGTTTATTCAGGGGACTAGACAAGAGGGTCTTGACGAGCGGGGCTTGTCAAGATAGAGCATTTATTAGGTTGATAGTGTTTTGCACTCGGGAAGTGTGGTACGTACTAGGTGGGTAGCCGGGGGCTCGAGAATCATTGTAGTAGTACATAAGAAACATATTAATACTAGTATTTGCTTGGGGGCTGGAGTAGGTCGTGGGACGATCGAAACAGAGTATATCTATGTATACTCCGTGATTGCGTACTATTTGCACTGCCTGTGATTATAAACTATGTGTGATTTCTCATGGGTTGCACGAGAATTTTTATAAGCCTATTCACCCCCCTCCCTCTAAGCTTAGATCCAGATACAACATCTCCCTCTCCGTTGAGCTCCAAGAATGATGTCATACATCGTTGTGAAGAGGGTTGAATTGTGAACGTGTAAAAAGAAACGGCACTCCATTCTGAGTTCGTTTGACCCCTCAAACGATGCTGCAAAAATCAGCCCAAACGTATTTTTTTTGCAAAAAAAATGCAGCCGCCATGAGATGGCACGAAACCCTATGTCGTGGGGCCCCCATGCGGGCCCCATATGCAATACACACGTAGCGCATGCACCTGGGCACGCGTAAGGCACGGGCGCGTGCCTTGCGCACCTTTAGCAGGCACGTGCACAGCGGGCGGGCCCTGCCTAGCGGGCGCAGGCACGTGCCCACCTGCCTTGCGAGTGTGGGCATGAACCCGCCCGCCTTACGGGTGTTGAGTATTGGACTTCTCCCTACTTGGTGTTAATGATGAGCAAACATAAATACTTATGAATAATCCCCTATTTTGCAGTTAATCCATTGCATAAGCTATTTATGAAGATCTTCTTGCAATGGATGACTCTCAAAGTTTATTGAAGACAAATGAAAATGGATTGGATGATCGTAGATGTTGATTGAAGCTCCATGAAGACTTCAAGCTCATGTGATTGATAGAAGAGTAATTTCGTGAATGTAAATTTCTTTTATCTCTTCTAGTATGTAGCTTAGAAGTAGAACTTTGATGGAGCACTCACACACATCTTCATTTCAGTCTTAGGACTTCATTAGATCAATTGTCCTTTGACCCCAACTCATTCCTTTGTGATTGTGCTTGGATTGTTTATAACAGTCGACTGCTGAACATTTTACAGTCATCTGTCTCAAAAACAGTCGACTGTGTTTTGTTCTACAGTTGGCTGTTATGCACAAACTTTTGCAATCTAGTTTTGGGCCTTTCTGTTTATTTCGCACAGGCCACTGATGAACGATTCACAGGCGCATGTTCTAGTGATAGTCGACTGTGTTTTGTAAATCAGTCGCATGTCTATCCTTCTGCCTAAACTATGTTGATCTGACTTTTACGGCCAGTCGACTAATGTTGAATATGCAGTCGACTGTCCCTTGGATCAGTCGACTGTGTATGCTGCTACAGTCGTCTGTCTGTGAGCCAATTTATTGACTCAGCTCTCTGGAAATTCTCAGGGTATTTGACAGTCGTCTGTATAAGGATTTATAGTCGCCTGTTCTGATTAACAGTCGACTGTATTATCCTCATCAGTCATCTGTCCTGTTATCTTACAGGATTTCCAGATTTCTTCAACTTACCATTCTTTCGGCCAGTCGCCTGTTGAAGTATTTACAGTCGCCTGTTGGTTTAACAGTTGACTGTCCACGTGGTAAGTTACCGTTATGAATTCTTACGTACCCATACTGACTGTGCATCAGTCGACTGTGGTTTCTTCAACAGTCGACTATTGCGGGTTCAGTTTCTATCCGTTGAGAATTTTCTCACGGATTCCAAAAGTGTTTTTGGCTAAACTGTTTTGTGGATTTGAGAAACCTATAAATGGGGCTTCTACTGTTCCATTGAGAGGTTACTCATTCAACCTAAGCTATTGCAAAATCTCTTAAGCTTTCATTTCTAAAGTTTAAAGCTCTCAAATCCAAAGCCCTAAGAATTTCAAATCTTTGATCTCTTGCTCTCCAACCTAGAACCAAAGAGTGATCCTCTAGGTATTTGGTGCAGTCAAGAGAAAGGGCTTTCTCCTCTCTTCCAAGAGAGTCTACAACACACATCACACTTCTCCTTCAAGTTCTACTTCAAGGTATAGGTGATTGTAAGTGTTGCTTTCTATTTCATTACTTTCGTAAATTGAATTTGCTCTCGGGTTGTGAGAGCGGTATGCTTGCTCCCAAGTTTTGGGAGTCAAGTACATCGATTGTATTCGTTTTCACTTGTAGGGTTGCTACAAGTGGGTTTTAAGGAAACCTCAAGTTAGGGTTCTAACTTGAGTATCCGGAGGTATCCGGGTGGAAGGGACGTAGGATTACCGGGAACAAGTCGGGAGTGACTTGGGTAATCCGAACCCTAGAAACATAATTGTGTTTGCATTTGTTTCTTATTTGGGTTTAATTCTAATTCCGCATTATATTGTTGGTTTAACTATCGTTTTAAATTGCTTAAACAATATTCAACCATCCCTTCTACTGTTTTCTCCATAGACAGGATCCTTACAATTGGTATCAGAGCGCAAGGTTATAGCTATGGCATCCAACAATAACAACGTTCCTCCGCCGACTTCGTACAACAATCACGATCGTGATGGAGCGTCCACACTTTTCGAAGGTCAATCAACGGTGCGTCCTCCACGTTTCAGTGGCACTAACTTTGGCTATTGGAAGTGTAGGATGGAGACATTCCTAAGGAGCGCTTTACTTTGGAGAACCCTCCACAAGGAATACGTCGAGCCCACCGAAGAGGATTTCGAAAAATGGACGTCTTCCGAAAAGTCCGCCGAAGTCAACAACGCAAAAGCAATGAATGCTCTTCATTGTGCGTTGGACCCGAATGAGTTCAACAAAATATGTACATGTAAGAGTGCATATCAAATTTGGAACTATCTCATCGTTACCCATGAGGGAACAAACAAGGTAAAACGTTCAAAGTTATATGTTGCCGTGCAAAACTTCGATTTGTTTCATATGCAAGATAATGAGAGCATTGCATCGATGTACGGACGTTTTACGACATCATCAATGAATTGGAAGCTCTTGGCCAAATATACTCCGAACCTGATAAGGTAAGGAAGATCATCATGGGAATGACCTCTAAATGGGAAAGAAGAGCGATTGCCATCGAGGAGGTCAATGATTTAAAGAATTACACAGTTGTGAATCTTACCGGGACTCGCATGTCTTACAAAGTAAGATGGGAGAAACGATTAAAGATTCGAGCTATGATGAATCCCTCAGAGGCCAAGAAGAAAGCTTTGGCATTCAACACCAATTCATCATCCTCCGATAGCGAAGATTCGGAAGATGAGATGGATTTGGGTGAAATGGCCCAAATGGCGAAGAAGTTCCAACGCTTCTTTCGCAAAGGTAAATTTCCATCTAATAAAAGATTTGAGTCTAATAATGCTACTTCCTCTCTTTGCTTTAAGTGCAATAAGCCAGGGCACATCAAGAGGGATTACCCAATGCTAAAGAACAAAGAGAAGTGGAAGGCTCCAAAGTACCACAAGTCCGACAAGAACAAGAGAGACAAGAAGAAATGACTCGTAGGTACATTCGATGACTCAAGTGAAGAATCATCAAGTGATTCCGATGATGAGAAGGGTGAGAGCACCCACATGTGTTTCATGGCACGAGAAGACCCACTCTCCGAAGAGAGTGACTCCGACATGGATGATACCGAGGTAACAATGGATGAACTTCGTATTGCAAATGAAGAATTATTTGCTAAATATCAATCTTTAATGCTTAGATATACTAGCTTAAAGAAATCAAATGTTAGCAAGTCATCCATTCCATTCATTATCAACAATGACACCAGTGTTGATACTTTAACTCTTGAGAAAGCAAATTTAGCTTCTCAAAATGTCACTTTGAGAGATGAGGTGAATAACCTCAAATCTCAACTAGATCAAACACTCCCAAGGATAATAGTGATCTAGTTACACGACACACACAATTGGGTTTATAGAATGATTCTCTTAAAACCCAAGTGCACGAGCTCAAAGCACGGGTATCCACCTTGGATACCAACATTTCTTCTCTAAAGGAGAAATATGAGCTCATGTCCTCCCGTATTGTGAGATTCAATAAAGCAAAAGGAAAATTGGATGATTTGCTTGCAAACCAATTTCTGGCCATACATCATGTTGGTCTTGGGTTTGTGAATGCGAATGCATCCGATGCTCGCACCTCCTATAGTGGTGTCACTATAGATTTTGTGAGGCCTTCCTTCGGTGCATCCACAAGTGGTGTCAAAGACACTATAGGTAGCAAACCTACCAAGAAAGTCACCACTTCACCTTCTCTTCCTTTTGGAAAGAAACCCACTAAGGGTGGAAACCAAAAGCAAGGCCATGCATACATGTTCACTAATACTCATCCACGTAGGAAACCTCCTACTTCACAAGTGGATAATCATGACACTTTTTATGCTCCACACCCACAGACACGTACAAATCCACACATGAGAAATTCTCATGTACGTGCTCCTATACACCCGTATGCTCATACACATCATTCCTACATGTATGCACATCCTCCTCATGTCATGCATAATCAATATGTTCCATACAACATGCATGTTCCTAAACATACATATCACTCTCGTATGTCATATGCATATCCTGTAATGCCCTACCAGCTACTGCACAAGTACTAGAGGGGGGTGAATAGTACTTTAAAATAATAAGGAGTATAATTCCAAATTAAATTGCAATCAACTACCAAATCAATTTGCGGAAGCTTAAATTGAACGACGACAACGAAATTGACAATGCTAACAAACGATGTTAATGGGTTCGGATCCACCCAAGTCTCCCCGACTTGTTCCCGGTGATCCTACGTCCCAACCACCCGGATCCCCTTCCGGATACTTGAGTTAGAAACCCTAACTCAAGATTTCCACTATGAATATCTTGTGAAAAACTTTCACAAGATCAAATCATACATGCAATAGCAAACGTGAATCCCACAACCCGGGATCACAACCTTCTCTCACAACCGAGAGAACCAACAAGCAATATAAAAGAGTTTATATGAAATAAACAAGCTTACCACAAAATCCTATACCTTGAGTTTTTCTTACCCAATAGGTGGAATGAAGGATTTGAGGAAGATGAAGTTACCAAACCCTAGCACCAAGGAAATGAGCAGCAATGGGTGCCTAGGGAAGATTTGGAAACTTGAATCAAGCAATAGCTTGAAGAGCTCACCAAGAACAAGCTTCTCTCTAGATCTAGAAATGAGAGAGAATGGGTTTCTTGTGAGGAAGAGAGCTTTAGATTTGAAGGAGAATAGCTATCACTTTAGAACTCAATGAATCTCTTAATGGCAGCTCTATTTAAGATAGAAATGACCTAGGTTCGTATTTATAGGGTCCCATAAAAACAAGATAGGTCAATCTCCAACGGAAAGAAATCTGTGAGAATTAGTCGGTCAAAGAACACTCACTGACCGACTAGTTCATCAACTAGTCGGTCAGCCAAACAACGTGGACCGACTAAGAGTAGATCTGAGAAGAAAGAGAATTTCAGACCTAGACATCTAGTCGGTCCAAGAACACTTTCTGACCGACTAGTTTCACAACTAGTCGGTCATCCAATGAACGTAGACCGACTAAGAGGCAAAACAACTTAGTCTGAAGGCAAGTTGACTTAGTCGGTCTAAGAACAAAAATTGACCGACTAGATTGACAATTAGTCGGTCATCAAACGTTCTTAGACCGACTAACGGTAAACAGTAGCTTAGAAGAAATTTAGAGTGAACAGTAAGTCACAACTAGTCGGTCAAAGAAGCATCACTGACCGACTAGTTCACAAACTAGTCGGTCGGTGATTCAACGTAGACCGACTAACTGTAAACAGTAAAGTCCAAGAAATTAAGGAATCAAACTAGTCGGTCCAAGAACAGTTGCCGACCGACTAGATCACCATCTAGTCGGTCAGTACTTGTTCTTGTACCAACTAACATGCACAACAAAGTCCGAATCGAAGCGCGACGCTTCGAGGAAGTTAGAATGAACTTGTGCAAGAATCCTAGAGCTACGAAATGAGCGTAATGAAGATAGAAACGTAAGATATACTCAAGGCTTAACATTCTATCAATCGAAACTAAAAGACTATAAATAAAACCTTAATAAACGGTCTTTGAGAGCTTCGATTGAATCTTCATAACTTCCAAAGCGCTGCAGGAGCTTCAACGAAGATTTAGGCTTGAATACGAGCTTTTGGAAGTGTTGAGATGTCGCTTTGAATATTCTCGTGAAATTGGCGACGATCTCCAATACTGCGCTCACAAAATGTTAGTTCATGAATTATTTATG